>JAUCMT010000036.1:16329673-16397855 GCA_032357475.1 Enteromius thamalakanensis
AGACACCTGGAAACACGGCTGGAAGGGAGTGAACAGTGATGAGATGGGCGGGGTTACAAACAAGACACAGCACATGGGGAAAATGCATGAAAACAAAACACAGAGCATGTGGACACACACAAAGACAGGACCAGGTGACGGTGTAACAATTTCACACCAAGTATTGTCATTTTTTGTCTATTACCAGTGAAAGTCGTTTCAAATTAATTCACAGCAGAACAAATTGTTGCAAGTTTCTGATCAATACACAGTATTTATGAATGAATCAGAATTGTGTTTTTTTTTTGTTGTTTTTACATATTGGTTAAGTTATTTGATGGCTCTTACAGACATTAGTAACCAGACGGTAAAAAATGACTTTCTATAGCATGGGGGAAAAAGTAGTATGGAAGTCATATATGTCAATATGGATATCATCAGTTGTTCAGGTTACCAACATTCTTCAAAATATCTTCTTTCATTTATAGCAGAAGATAGAAATTCTGTCAATAATGGCCTAATTATATCATATCATATCAGAACTGTATCATACCATAACATAACATAGCATAGCATACCATACCATACCATAGTATATCATGACATAACATAACATATGTGCTTAATATGTGCTTTACAAACAGCCAATATGCTAATAATATGCATGGGAATAAGCAACTTGTTAACAGTGAGTATTTTATTTATTTATTTATATTTTTGTATGTATGTGTGGTTTTAGTTATTTTAATTCTGTAAATTTTGACATGTGAAATAATGGTCCTTTTTATAATGAACTGTTAATTAAACTTTCAGACAACATTTATATTTCTTATCATGTCATATTTGATACATCATATGGCTAATATAGTATGATATGGAGCTCATACTTTTTGTTGTTGTTGGATTTTTTCAGGCCCAAACTGGGAAATTAAATGCAATTTGTTGTACAGTTGCTGCTGGCTATGTTGAAATATTACTTAGAAAATATCTTATTTGTTCTTACATTTACTTTATAAAATTCAAAAAAGATTTTACAGCATGCATACCATGACCTGAAGGTGTACACACACAAAACCCCACCACAAATAAACTGACAAAAGAAGGCATCTAACAGACCAGCACACTGTAAAACACATTTAAGCAATTTAGTGACCTCAAAACTTTGTGTTAAAAATATGATATAGTAGACTTTATAGTGTCAAATTTTTACGTGATGAATCATTATTTCTTTGTAAAAATGTTCACACAAGGTTTTACTCACCAATGCATGTACAGTACACACTCTTAGTGAATGAGATCCATTATTTATCTTCTATAAGGAACTTCCTGTACTGTGAGTGCTGTGAGGTCTTGGCAGAAAGGCCAGACGCCTACAGATGTCCTTAATATGCACTAAGAAACTGGAGCCAGACCTGTGTTTGGAGATGCTCTTACCAGGAGGTAATGGCTCTAAGTAAGACTATACTTTAGGATAACAAAGCTTCTAAAACACATTTCCTGAAATCTATAGCACATTATAGAACAACTATTAATGCAATCATTCATTAATGCAATCATAATGCAAACATTCAGATTTAATTATGATTCTGATATTTTAAGACAAAATCAAACACTATATTACCTGGATTGTTATTTAAACATTCAAATGATGTTCATTCTAGTTCTGGTATCTTGTTGACTATTAATAATTATTAAAAATTGCACTTATGATACTACGTATAATACAATAGTACACTGAATAACTTTTACCCAACATCAGTCTGTATTCATTGGCATTCTTTTCCCCACTTATTTAATTTCTGAAATGATTTGATCGAAGAAGTGTTTGTGCTGTTTTTCTTTCATATACATTTCACATATTTAGTATCTAAGATATTTATTAAGAGTTCAAAAACGTTTGGGGGTATGTAAAGTGATGTCTAGGACAAGGTCATGAAGGATTTTTTGTTTTCTCTTTTTTCCCCGAACTCTTTTTCTCCATTCAAATCTAAGCAAATCTAAGACTAGCACTGTCCTTCACTGCAAGCGTCTCGGAAGTTCTCTTTAAAAACAAATTGATAAGATCAGAAGAAAAAATGCATTATCATAATGCATCAATAGCACTTTCCTTAAAGGCTCATTTAGAGCTCGTCTCATTATATTCTCTGGGCTTCTCTGGAAATCGAAACAGAGCGACACTTTTCTCACAGTAGGTAGTCATTTGGAGGTTATCCCAGTTATCCCTCCGACATACATTGAGCCCTGGGATTGAATCGGCTGTGTGATGGCAGGCGGTCAAGGGGCACCTGGGAGGGGTAACAGCCCTGCAGTGTGACACCTGAGACGTCAGTCCTCAGCAGTACATTCTGGCTCTTCTCCAGCTCTCCATTCTCCTAAAACAAATCAATCCACGGGCCCACTGCAGATAACAGAGTGCTCCATTACACACACCTTCCAGCTCAGATCAGGGTATGAATTACTGGTCTGAATACATCACATATTTTTCAGAGTTGGTATATTTTCTGTTATGTATGACGCTGAACTCTATTGCCTTCTTATATGCCTCATTTTCTTTTTATTGTGAAATATCCAAATATTCATTTCATTACACAGCGCTCTGAAGTAGTTGTTCCGTGATTATTTGTATAATGACATTTGCCAGGCAACAAAACTTTTTCTTTTCACATAATCATAAAAAATATTGATTGAAGAGATATTTGTTGTTGCAAAACCGTGAGACATTTGTTCATCCTCCGAGCACATTAAGATATACTGCATTCTTGTAGCTTCATGAAATGTACATTTGATGTCATTTCTGGGCCTTAAACATGCTTTCTATGTTGGATTTAATCAAAAACACCAAATTTTTTGTTACGAAGAACAACAAAGGTCTTATGGGTTTGGAACAACTTGAAGGTGAGTTATTATGACAGAATTTTCCTGTTGGGTGAACTTTAACCCTGTAATCTTTTGACAAAACACAACTTTTAATAGGAATTACATTAAATGCTTGATTAGAAATACTAAACCACAGCTTCATAATACATGTCATCTTAGCTATGTAAATATGACTATTATCGTGGCATTAAATCAAGGCATACATATACATGACCAGAAGCTAAGCATCTTTTTTTTTCATTCATTCTTTGTTCATTTGCAGGCTAACAGTTAGCATACTATTTTATCATACAATAGTATCATATCACACAGTGCAAGTAGCTTACTAGCTTAGCGGACTGTTACACTCATCAATACACTCAATCATGTTCCCTCCTCAGTTTCTAATCTTATCTTCATTCATGCAGCTGCCATATCCATAAACACTTAAACACATTGCTTTGATCTGAAAACACATGTAAACGAGGAGGGTGCTACACATGTTTATATGTTTCAGAAGGAGGCCAGCGATTGGTTTCAAGCACAGTGACTCAATCTCTCGTTTCCTCTGAGTGATATTTCACAGCTTTGCTTCTGACCCATTTTTCTTCCCATTTCACAACTCTGTTTGCTACTCATCTCTCTCTCTTTTCTCCTCCTCCCCCTCCCTCTGTTTCTATATGAGCAAACTGATGCTTTAAAAGTCTCATTCACGAAAGATGCTGCATACAAGCTTCCCGCTGTCTGTCTTCAACTCTCTCAACACTTTCATTTTGTGTTCTCGAGGTAGAAAACTCATGGTCATTTTCGTGAAGTATTTGCATTTCAGTCCTATTTTTCGGATCTATTTTCCTCCCTCAAAGGCACGGTACTTTGATGTACCTCAAATCTCATTACTACGGGATCACTCAACTGCAGACGGCGATTTCCAGTGCTCTGTGGTGCGTTAGACGAGGTGATAAAGTGTGAAATCCCCAGCGAGCTTGCACCGAATGAATAGAGACGAGAAGACAAGAAGAGGGAGAGATACAGAGAAGCAAAGGGTTTAGGCTTAGTGCCATGCTGTGCCGCGTCCTCTGTCCAGGGTGTCGGGTTTACCGTGTTTAGCGGTAATTAGCATGCCACAGCATGGCATGGCATTACCTCCTGCAGTCCGCTAGCTAGCTAAGCCCTGAACAAACAGAATCTTGTACAATAAACAAAGTATTTTGTCTAGCCATGTGTGAAGATGGCAACACACCAGCAACTGACAAGCATCTTTAGCTAAGAGCTGGACTGAGACGACACTGTGAGAACGCCTCAGGGAGCAAGCTAATGTAATTAGGGAACACTGGAGGCCATTCGAAGCATGTCATTGGAACTTCTATAAACGGATAAAGCAAGGCTTCCTCACTAGAGGAAGTGCATGGCGTAATACAGCCCTTTGGCGAATGACTCAACCGAAGCGGTCACATACTGTAGCCTAAGAGAAACATTGCTGTAATGAATTTTAAAACAATGATTTGGTGACATTCTCGACACAGTTTTCAGGTTTCCATCAAAGCCTCAGAACTCTTCAGATATTATCATATGTTCTATATCTCATGCATTCTGGGAAATGTAGTATTTGTCGATGCTGGTCGAAATATTAATAAATTACATTCAAACTGTTTATCATTATTTTTCTGTATGTGTGTCTGTCAGGCTTATAAAATAGTTCAAATGATACTTCTTTAAAGGGTTGCTCCACCCCAAAATGAAAATTCTGTAATTAATCACTTACTCCCATGTCGTTCCAAACTTTATAGTAAGTTTCAATTTAATTTACAGTACATTGGTTAACTACATAAGTTAAAAATAAATAGCAATGGAGACATTTTGTGCTGCCGAACTCTGTTTCCCTGAAAATTGTTTAGTCTTATAAGAGCTGCTTATTGAGAATAAATAACAGAGAAGTATTTGTGTACTGTTTAATATACTGTTTATGTGTACAGTATATACTGTACATGATTTGTGTTAAAAGAAGACATCCACAAAAGACATCCCTTTTGGAGCTGACTTGCAAACCTGGAAAAAAAAACCCACAAGTCCTTCAAGTGAAGATGACAATATTTGAAGAATGGATGGTGTCTGCACAGTGTTCATATGTGTTTGTATAAAAGCATGGAGGTGACAACTTGGTTTGCAAATGCATCACTTCAAGTAAAAGCCTCTCTCTCCAACCTTATGTTTATGTCCGTGTGTGCGATAAAAGACGTGTGCTTATATACGAATGTGTAGTGCTGATGTAAGTACATTTAAGAAGCTCCTCATGGACTGTACAAAATGGAAAAAGGTCTCACCTCTCATTTTAAGCCTTTCTCTAACACATTTATCCAGTTCTCTAACCCATACTTAAAGAAAACAAACATTTACTATGCCACATTCCCCTCACCAAGAGTGCTGTGCTTTTAACAACCTTCATCCAGAGCAAAAACAAGGTGAGGGTCACCTGCTTGTTCATGTTTTTCCAGATGACTGTCTAAATATCTTCACTTGGGATATACAATGCTGTAGAAACAGGCGCAAATATCCTTCCCTATTACTCAAGTATTGCCTCAAGTAGATGTCAGCATCTTGCTCTTAATGTTTCTACTATCATCCCTCTTTACTTTTCCAATGTTTTTAGAAACATTTAAACTTTCTGAGTTTCCATACATAGAGTGCCATACTTTCTGAGGTTCAATATATCATTAATAAGACTCATAATACACTGCAGAATGTAGAATTAATAGCTTATTGAGAGCTTACTAGCTTATTTGGTTATTTATTTCTTGTATTAGGATTGTCTCTCCATTAGCAGTAGTCAAACACTGAGCAGCTCTATGACATTACAGTATTACCGCTTTGCAGGACAAACTAGAATTGTGGTGTGAAGAAAAGTTTTAATTTTTAAATTCTTCAAAGATCATAATATCCTAAATGATGCTCTGCTACAGATAGAATCTTACAGGAAATCTTACATGCACTCTCAAAGATCTTTACTGCGCCAGATCCTCTCAGTGAGGACCAAATAATTGGGACAAACTCCACAGAGCCAGGAGTCTCTAAAAGACCAACGGGACTTGGATAGTTACAAGAGATGCAAGAGGAAATATCTGTCACAACTGAAAAAAGTTACTTAAAAATACACATAATAATCTTTCAGTTGTCGAAAGGCTTCACGTTTAGACAAGATGAACCTAGAACTTCCTTTGATGGAACATTCTAGATTCATTCCTTCCAGTTTTGAAGGTCCACCCATGGAGTTCAGAAGAGATTACATTGATAAAGTGGCGACGTTCACGCCCCCCTGGCAACAGCAAACCATAGATGGCAAGAGAAGAGCTCAGGGAATAACAAGAGGGGAATATGGAAATATTTGCATTTTGGAAAATTCCATTTAGTTAACATTAATGAAAAATCTTAATTAATGGTATAATTACTAATAAAACTAATCAAAATATAATATTATTTAATTGATCTTAAAGTTGCAGACTGCAGCTTTAACTAAAACAACCTAGTATTGCCTAGAATGTGGTCATTAATCTTTTTTTAACTGAATTCATTTTTACTCAACAGATAGCAAGAAGGAAAAGCGTAAAAAGAATAGGGAATAAGAGAAATGAAGGAATGCGGGAAGAATTTTTTTTAAAAAAGAAGAAAAAGGACAGCAGAGAAAGGGAATGGGAAATTAAGTTAGAAATGAGGACTAGGGAATTATAGAGGGAATAAAGAAAACTGGAGATGAAAAAAGTTTAGATCTAGAAGAAGAAGGAAAAAGAGAATCAGAAATTAAGATACAGAAAGTGGGTACAGGGAAAAAAATGAAAGAAAAACTCAAACTTAAGAAGAAGAAACAAAAACGGAGGAAGGTGGAGGGAGGAAAAGAAAGAGGGCACGTGCCGATGTTGCTCATGTCTGCAGATGAGCACAGACACCCGAGGGAGACTAGAGATTCAAGGAAATGTCACACATAAAAAAAGAGAGAGGTAGCGTGGGAGATTAATCCTGCCTCCTGTCGTGCCGATGTCAAAATAACCACTGTATTCACAAAACACCAATTACTGTAATAATTATAATGGACCAAAGTGCATCAGCTACAGTGATATGCTGATAGTACACTGCCTGACAGCTGCATTCAAAAGACATGAATGGAAACGTTCACATAGTGCTGTAAAAAGAGGAACATCAGCAATATTGACATTCGACAGGACAACACAAAAAAACACCCGGAGTGCCAAGGTATTTGTAGAAGACGCTCATAATCTGTTTTTGTGCTCTCCGTCAAAAGTAGATGAAAGAGGCTGTGGTCCTGTATGAAAAATTAAACATTATTTACTATTATAAATTTCAGACTGAGACACATGCAGGCAGTGAAAAAATTATTCATAAATTTCTCAATCCAAAGAGTGCAGTATTTTCAGGCATTAGAATTATAGATGAATTGGTGCATTGGCATGGTATTTTAATTAAATGTGTACACACACATACACAAGACCTGAGGGTACGTGCAGGAACAAGAAGGAAGATCAATAAGGAAGGAGTGATAATGATGTCTTAGTCAGAGTACTGCAGGCGATGGTCTTAATCATGTATTTCAATGAAGCCTTTGTAATGTGAATTCAAGAAAATCTTCCTTAGGCGAAGAGGGGGAAAAAAGGGAAATCCACAAACACACTCTGTGCTATAGTTTCAATTACATTTACATATTTAGCCACACTTTAAGGTACACAAGCATTCCCTGTAATGTAAAATAATGATAACAGAACTCTAAACCATCTATGAAAACTATGAAGCTGGATATGTGTAATGCTAACATTCAAAAGCATCAGTTTTTAAATATCCCAGCATATTAATATTGTTTAAAATTCTTCAAGTAACTGCAAAAATTACGCTTTATTCGAAACTCTGTGAATTTGTGTGAAAAGGAATAAAAGATGTTGGATTTTTACTGCCTCTAGTGTTCATTTGGTTCTTTTGGAACCTGCAGTGATATCAAGTGTACTTGTTGGTGTGTATTTTGTGTCTTGCTTAAAAAAGATACGTTTATGCCATGAGACCAGGCCAATTCATACAGCCCTGACAGATGCAGACAATGCCAACAGTTACTTCTCTGATGTTCCAAGATCTGACAAATACCAATTCAACATGCTGGATACAAGCACCAATCAATGGCAACAGATGCCAATGGAGCGAGTGTGTCTGCTGTTGTTTGTCTGTGTCTGTCTGTGCAGTGCAAACTGGCCTTAACAGGTTTCCTGAACACCTAAATCTATTTTTTGTCAACCTCAGATGTATGATAAGGACACAGTCATAAGGAGAATCACATCAGGATGGAACATATAATCAGTAGTTGGCATCTATGGTGTTGTAAAAAAGAGATGTGTGAAATGTGCAAACGAACGAGTTAAAACAGTCTAAAACTAAATCTCCTGAACACTAAAATAGTGCCAACAAGAACCTTTGTTGACTTTCCTACAAACACAGTCTTTTCACAAAACTATTGACAACAAATGCAATAAAATAATTATTCTGCAGATTAAGCGTTATATAATTGCGCTAATACATTATATAGAATTTAGTTCCGGTATTAATATAGCGAACGTCTAGGATATGAACATAACCCACGTTCCCTGAAGGAGGGAATGGAGACATTACATATGGGAACTCGCCAGAGAGAACAATTGCCTTTGAGCTTCAAACAAAAGGCCAATGAATATTGGGGTGCACTTTATTGTGCTCAGGTGCACCTCATCACTACGTGAGTATAAGAGGGCATGAGCGCAGTGCACAGGCAGGTTTTCGCTCAAGAGCCTGAGCCAGCGTCATCGCGACCTCAGTCGTGGCACGAAAGTGTAACATCTCCGTTCCCTCCTTCAGGGAATTTGGGTTACATTTGGAACCTAGACATGGGGAACTCCCATGGAATAGACCACGATCCTTGAGGCCGCGTTACGCAGAGACCCCCCGCTGACAGGCGAGCTATTTTTCAAGTTTGTCAGCAGAGAGTCTGCACGTAACTTTCCTCAACACCCTGGGGGCCAGATTGGGGCCCCCCAGGGCTACCAGTTGTACTGAAACATGAGGTTGGAGGAGCGGTGCATATGACTTAAACCCACAGTTTAAGTGGGAAACAGCCTTCTGGCTGACTGTGGAATATTGAGATTTGAGCCACAACCTACTGGGCGAAGGAGACCGAGTGGATCACAGTACAAAGCTATTCCGCTCTAGTTCCAACTGCAGGGCAGGAAGGACTCAGGTCACCTATTTGGAGGAAACACTGACAAAATGCGCACGGATCCCGTGGGAATGGCTGACACCAGCCTGCCTCCCGTTCACCTACTGTCTTCAGTGAAGACACGGGAGGACACAGCCTCTAGGCGAAACTCGTAGAATCTGACGAAGGTGTTGGGTGTCGCCCAGCATGCAGCCCAACAGATACTTGCTAAAGAGGCGCTGTGAGCCAACACATAAGATGAAGTGACACTCCTTGTTGAGTGAGCTCTCAGTCCTAAGGGGCACGGCTCTCCCTGGTACAAGTAAGCCAGGGATATGGCTTCAACCACCCAACGGGCCATCTTCTGTTTGGAGACAGCATTCGCTTTCTGCTGTCCACCATAGCAAATAAAGAGCTGCTGGGAGCATCTGATGTTCCGAGTGCGGACAGTGTAGAGGCGCAAAGCGCGTACAGGACACAACAACTCTAAGGCTGGGTCTGCCTCCTCCAGGGGCAGAGCTTGCAGGTTCACTACTTGACCGCGGAAGGGCGTGGTAGGAACCTTGGGCACGTAGCCGGGCCTGGGTCTCAATACCACATGAGAAAGCCGGGCTGAACTCTAGGCACTCTTCGTCGACAGAGAAGGCTTGTAGGTTCCCCACCCTCTTGATGGAGGCCAATGCAGTCAGGAGCACTGCCACAGGCCACGGAGGGTGACGGTGAGGTCCTAAGAGGGTACAAGGTGTGGTCTCGGGGGCTTAACCCAACGTGCACCTCTGAAGAACCTTGAGATGAATTGGTGCTTCCCGAGGGACGCATCCGCCACTACATTGGGATAAGCAGCTTTGGTAGCAACATACACTTTGAGAGTCGAAGGGGACAGCCTGCACTCTAACTTCTCTTGCAGAAAAGAAAGCAACGACCACTGTGTTGTCCGTCTGGACCAGCACATGCTTGTGGCACAGCATCGGAAGAAAGCGACACAAGTACTGCTAACAACTCGAGGCAATTGATATGCCAAAGCAGTCGAACGCCTGTAAGCTGCTTGTCCCTTTGCATACAGCGCCCCAGCCCGTGGAGGAGGCATCCGTGGTGACCACGACATGCCTCCGCCCTGGAGGAAAGCAGGTAATGTAACCAACGCTGAAAAATTAAGATGTTTTTGATTAAATTTAACATGAAATGATATTGATATTCCCTGGAATTTGATAGTTGTCTATGGAGGGTCAGAGAGCATTTCATCAAAAATATTTTAATTTGTGTTTTTAAGATCAATGAAGGTGTTCAGGTTTAGAGTGACATGAGGGTTTTGGGGTGTAAACTATACATTTAAATATTACACCATACATTCAACACATCGGGGTAATGCTGATGATTGGTGATTCATCAGACGATTGTTTTGTTTGAGATGATGTAGTCTTCTTGTAACAAGGGCTCTCACAAACTGGTCTTTTTATTACGGTAAGACATGAAAGATATTTGTGTCACATGAAAACCAAGATGAAAGTCAAGAAAAACATGAAAGTTTCTCACAATATCACAAGAGTTCTCACAATTTGTTCTTTGATATAGATATCAAAGAGTTTAAAAACTGTCTGTGGCTCGTCAGACCAGCACACTGGGTACTGTGTGCGCTTGCATCATTCTCTTGCATGGCTGTATCCCTACTGCCATCAATAACCACAATGTGATAAGATGTGCTATAGTGATTGTTTCTCAGAGAAAGTTTATGGCGGATACCTGTGAGAGAATGCTTGATGTTTCCTGGAACTGTTGCTGTGTGGTGGAAAAAAAAAGATTAAATTGTGTTCTGTGACAGTTCAGCAATGTTGCTTTAGATAATAGGCACCATCCTTTCCTCTCATGCTTTGATTCTTTGCTCAAACAAAGAATCAATTTGTGTTGCAAGAGCTGGAATAAACAAATGTGAATGAATCAATATCAACACAGGGATTTATGAGAGTCCATTTCTTTTGAAAGGAACAATCTATACTCTGAACGAACTTGTATGTGAAACGAGTATGCGCAGACACAGAAACAACATTTTCCAAACTACTTCTACATCAAAGACTATAGTGCACACATTAACACTTTAAAAGGTGTCCGTGTGAGGATTGCAGGTGACTTCTTGTGTGCAGGTTAAGCCTCCGTGGTCTGAGACGGTTCTCTTTTTAAATATCCTGTTTGCCTTTCCTGGGTGAGTTGTCTGCCCGTAGTCTTTTTTTTCGTTAAAGTGATCGTCTAAAGAATGCTTTTATCATTAGGAAAGTCTGCGTGAAGGAGTGCATGCTGTGCGCAAAGTCTGCTCTAGTATTCGAAAACTCTCCTAAGAGGTAAGAAGACCATCTGCGGGTTTTAAAGGAGGGTTCATTGTTTTTAAATATCATCTACCGCTGTCCTGGCGGTGTACACTCATCACGGGCATATCACTAAATGTTACGGCGTCACCGCTTTAAGGCACCGCAGGCGTCATAATTTTGATCTTGACCTGACGTTCAAGGATACTTAATTTAATTGGCTTACGCTGCATTGTGAACTTAATTTGTTCCTTGTGAATGTGTTTTGGTTCTCGTGTGAGTGTCTATATCCGCAGGTGTACAGAGGAGCTGTAATATTGAAGCTGCTTGGAAGGGGAATTTGTATTTATTTGTATTGGTTTGATTTGTCACTTGTTTTGATAATTTTTGTACACCGATTTGCTGTGCTGAGAGCCCCTGAATCTCAGTGTTATTTATTGTGGTCTCTTTGTGGCTGTGGGTATCTAATTGGTAATTGTGCTGAGACCATTTTAAGATCATTTTTAATATCGAGTATACTGTGGTAAATTTTTATATTTTATATATATATATATATATTTATATAAGTCACGTCTCTGTCTTTAATTCTGGGAGTATCTGTACAAGGAAGATGGGGACAGTCCTGAAATTTAAGACTAATCTGCAGGACTGTGCTGAACAAACACAACACCTGTTTGGAAGCGCATGCATGGTTTTGTGAAGGCGTGAGCAGTTTGTCAGCGCTCCAGACGTGTGAATGAAACGCATGGCCTGCAGCTCTCTCTCTTTCTCTCTCTAAATGAGATGCATGGCTCTCCTTGTGTCTCGTCTCCTTTTAATTCTGTTTGAGTACATGCCTCAGTCATCTTGCCTTTTATTGACTCAATCTCGGGAAGCAACGTCGCTTTCCATAACGCGCACATCAGGCCGGTCCTTCATACCGTACTCGGTAATTTAAAGCCTTTATAGAATTGCAATTTCAGGGCTGGCTGCTTGTTTTTCTAAAATGTACTCAAGGAATTAGTTACTCCAGCCACAAATCAGACAAATTTATGCGTGGTTGTAATGCGGTTTATGGCCTCACGGTACATTGCTTCAAAAACAGCAGATGTGAAATAGTGACAAATATAATGAGGGTTTTTTCTCCCGTGTTCTCTCTCCTCTGGCCTGATACGGAGGAGTCGTGGAGCGTGTTTACTCCCCACATACAATACATTTAATGTGATGGTCGGGGCTGTTGATTAATGCTCGGCTCGCTTTCATTACAGATAAGAGTGGCGCTGCGGTCAAGAGATAGAACATGCGCTGTAAATCTGCTCGAATGAGCAGTAAAATGATCAGCCATCAGAAGTGAAATTCACAAGCATTAGTGAAGAGGGTGACAGAGAGGCCTAAACTCAACCAGAGATCACCAGCTTCTCTTCTGATGTTATACTGCTGCACGCATCAAAAGGTGAAAATACATCATTTTGCATGTGCTTTAATGAATGAAGCTGCGTTTCACAGTCAGATGCCGTAGTTAGTTGTCAGTAGGGGATACACACAGGGTACCAGAGATGTACATCGCAGTACTATTACTGTTATCTAAAACAGGTGCAATGAATGAATATATTTTTCACACATTTGTCCATCTTAATTCACGAGTATCAGCTTTGTCAGACCGTGTCATTAATGATGCCTTACATTTATTTCAGACTTGTTGTAAACACTGTTGATCTGTACACAGCATTAAGGGCAGAAGTAAATTATGAAAGGCTGTTTATGCCACGGGGTAAAAATCAATAAGGTAACTGCGTCTCTTCATCTCACAATTCAGACTTTTTTCCTTACAGTTCTCATGAGCTCACAGTTCTGAGAAATTATGAGGGATAAATATATTTCTGAGATAAAAACTCACAATTGCATTTATTTAATTTTTTTATTTAATTAAATTTTTTTATCCTTTAACAAGATTAATGATTCCAAATGAATGTCAATCAATCTGTCTTATTTCCTCAAGATCATATCGTTTTTCTTGTTTTCAGCATAACGAAAGGTATATCTGCAAAACAAAACAGACATGTATCTAGAGAACATACAGTATACAACTTTGAGGTAAAACTCTAGTCATCCTGCTGACAGCAGTAACAGTGCATCCACTCATCAGTCATTAGAGTTTTACTGACTGTCTTCTAAATATACATGCTACTGATTGTAAGTCACTTTGCAAGTGCATGTCAGCTTATACTACTAGCCCTTACCCTAACCTAACAGTGAGCTGATATTCTGATGAGAGTTAGTTGACATGCAGTTAGAACGTCTGCTATTCCATATATATTCCTGAAGCTCCTCGAAGAGCGTTTCTGTACTAGCCGTTATCGCTGGGACCTCTCAGTAAAGCGTGTCACGGGTCACTTCACGAGCTGCTGGAGCTCACGAGGCCAAAGGCCTGACCAACAGAAAGAGCTTTTGCTCAGCAAGAACAAAAATTAGAGGGCCCATCAGCCGTCATCATTAGAGCCTGAGAGATGGGCTGAGAGGGGTAATAGTCTCGACAGAAGGACATATTCCTGATCCATTCTCACCATTAATCAATCCCTGTATTAGGCAGTGACAGGGCAAATCCAGCCGCGGCAGACAGGCCGATTTCTCATGATGCTCGGAGGCTGCGATATGGCTTTGGGGCCGACGGACTCCAGCTATCCTCCCTGGACATAAGCGTATGAGTGACGATAATAGGCCCCTGCAAATGTAGGAATGTGATAATGTTCTGCCGTCTTTATCTCGCACACATATATGCACGGCAGAAGTCATTTCTCAGCGTTTGTAGATAGAGTCCTCCTGCCGGCATATGCTGCGATAAAACATGCATGGGAAATTAAAAATAAACACATAGTTTGATTGCTCTTTGTTTTGCAGCTAAGGGGGAACAATTATATCTTCATAGCGGAGTGGAGCGTTCTCAAACAGATCGTCTTCCTCACGCTGCTCGGCAGATGGCGGGAGGATGTACAGCTATCTTACTCACGGAAATGAAAAGAAATGGAGTCGGAACTCTTTATAAACGTCACACGCAATTAGAGTCAGTGTTGAGACAAAGAGGCCATCAAGCACACGTCTGACAGTAGGGCTCCAACTTTCTTCTCTCTTAAATTATTCTGTTCTTGTAAATGACTCGCAGCGAAGGAAGCTGGTCTGATGTGACTGTCTGTGATGTGTCACACTTTATTCTTAGTGAAAAGAACGCAGTTTGCCTCTCTTTAATGGTGCTTTCCTGGCTGTGGCGGCTGTGTTTACTTCATTTTGATGGTCCCTTTAACACATTCTGTTGACTATAAGTAAGGTTGCACCTACAGACTCTCATTAGAGAGTTAGTAGAGTATTCATAGACTAGTAGGGTTAGGGTTAGAAAAGGCTGACATGTATTTGCAATGTTACTAGTAGTCAGTAAAATATCTGTTGCAATGCCTTCACAACAGAGTTTAATCAGACATACTCTAATGAGAGTTAGCAACAGAATGCTTAAAAAGGACCATCGTAATAAAGAGTTTCTTCACTGTGTCACTGACCGGAACTAAGTGACAGAAATCAGCGGAAGGTTCTTGCTACTATCATTGTGTCGTTCAACACCGTGGTATATTTCAAAGAGCCATCTTGTTAGTCACAGCAGGAAATGGACCTTACAGCTGTAGTGTGTGATGTTCAGATGTTTAGGGACATTTCCCAATTTCTCAACCCCTGCTCGTCACATATGCAGCGTTTATTTGGAAAAACAGACAACTTTTCAAAAATGATGTTTCTTCATTGTGTGTTCCATCTGATCTCAACCAACCTGCAGTCATGTTATTTTAATTAGACATGATTAACATGATACAAAAAGCATGATTTTTGATCAATAAATAAACAGAGTTATCATTTTTTGCAAAATAAACTCTTCCTTTGGAAGTTTCTCTTTAAAATGGTTTGTAAAGTTTGTGCATTGCTTTCAATGAGAACACTTTGGCATCAAAACACAGACACAGAGGACAAAACTTATAGTGAAGAAACAAATATTGTTGGTATGACATATATGTTGGCATATGCTTTCAACTTAAACATTCACAATCATTTAATTGACTTTACAGTATTTAGCCATTTTTCTGTGAGGACCCTAAGCACCCAGCTTCTAAAACAGAACCTTGTCGATGTACAGATATATCAAATGCAGCATATGAGTAGATTCAGCTACAATTACAGCTGTGTCAAAATGTATTAAAAAATGACAAATATTTCAAGTCTTCTGAGGACAAAAGCTTGATTTATGTGAGGAACAGACTCAAAAGCTTCCACCGTCTTCCTTCATCTACAACGCTCAAATCACAAACACATTCAACAATCATTACCTGGTTGTGATTAGTGAAATGTCATTGGTTCATGTGTGTCTCATTACCATCTGCGTCGTGCTAATTTTTGGGTTTATTTTTTGCATGATATATAACCATGGAGCGGGAGACTTGGAATACAACATGAATTGTTGGTAATACGTGTTTTATATTGTTGAGAAGTGCTCAAGATTTGGTTTTCCAAAATATCAAAAAAATAACAGAAATAACTTCTACTTTAAAAAATGCATGCAAGGAACTGGGTCTGTATGTGAAGCATCTGAGTGTTAGAAAGTGATGCCGAGTGTCCATACCTGATGAGAGTCAGAACAGGTTCAGTCCATCAGTCTCTGGTGGGTTGACATCTCTGCAAGCTGAAGATTGAAACACTGGCTCTGTGACACTTTTTACACACTCTGTGATTTTTCAGTAAAACAATTCAACTCACTGCTTAACCACAATAGTACGTACAATACATCGCTGGAGAAATAATCTAGACAGTCAAGACTGTCTCTCAAAACCACAATGATATCTGAAGACTACTGCAGTCTTTCATGCATGTTCTTCAAAAGTACAACAAATAAAAATATATATATATTCATTGGAAATTGGAATGATATATAATGCATTACATGTTATATATAGTTGGAATTGGAAATTGTTTAACCATTTTGGTTTGTTTAAGTGGCCTGACTTCTCACCTTCTTATTCAGCCAATAACAGGAGCTTGGGGCGGGGCTATCTGACTAACTGACCAATGAAAAGCAGCAATGACACGCTTGACCTGTACACTGCTAAATAATCTCCCAGCATCTCAGTCACTGGATCTCAGTAAACCATCTGTTCGCTCTTTGTGCAGTAGAGCGATCTAATGGCTGTGTATCATGGATATTTCTCATTTAGATTCTTACCTTGATCTCAGAGGAAGACACAAGTGTGTGTGTGTGTGACAGGAAGTGGCAGGGAGGAAGGTCTTTGAGGTGTTACTGTGTGTATGTTTGATGAACCTCGAGGAAACATTGAGTGTGCTGTCAGGAGTCATCAATCATCCCTCACAAACACACTCTCCATAAACACATCCAAACGTGCAGGAGTTTAAATACAGAATGAGACGTATCCATCCGGTGTCAACACAGATCCAGGGTTCTTTGCTCGGCAGGAGCAGGAGGTTATGAGTTATGATCTTCAGAGGTTCCTGCGACTGACCAAAAGAGTCCAAAACACCCCCAGCGCAATTCAGGACTGTTTTATAATTGGGTGGCAAAATTGCAATGATGTCATATTTGATCTTATTTGTACATTTCTCTACGATACTGTTTTAGTTCTGCTTACGGAGGTGGACCTGTATACAGTTTTTTAATGTATTTATTTTTTTTATTAGAAACAATTTGTTGTGTGTGTGCTGCGTTTGTTTATTATTTCTATGTTAATACACACACAATACAGTATATATTTTGGATATGTATGTGCATTTAAATGTTTATATTTATTATACAAAAATTTAACAAATGCACTGTGTCTGTTTATACATCCATAAGAAATATACACAGTACATATACATATATTATGTGAACAAAAAAGTTTATTTTGGATGTGCTAGAAATAATAAATATTCATATTAGTCAAATTATAAAAATTGATATATATTTATATATTTAGTTTTGTGTAATATAAATAGTGGTGTTGTTCTTTTGTTCCACTTTTGTAAGTGGTTTCAGATAAACTCATCTGTTAAATGTATGAATGTAAATGTTTTACATGGTGTTCTGTCTGGTTTCTAAAAGTGTAACGGGGACGGGGAAATGATGAGAGGAAACAACGAGGAATGTTGATTTGATGAATGCTATCTCCATCAGCAGACCCTGAAACTCCCAGAGAACCTGATAACAAGCACAGACCCTCAGTTAGTTTGGATAAAAGCGCCTGTCAGATATAGATATAATAACTGAAGGAAAATCTGTTTCACGCAAATAAAATGTAGGTCAACACCCATTTAATAAAGTAACACACAGATTGCTATGATTCTGACCCAGTCTGAACCGGTCCAGTCCTACATTAATGACTTATTCACTGGAGCTCCTTGTACATAAGACAGAAGGGTGTTCTGATGGAGGTTACAAACAGTATGGCACTGATTCTGCTTTAGATGTCATCAATCATCATGAAAGCTTTGAAAGAGAAGAGTCGAGCAAATGGAAAGTGCTTGAAGGAGGTGTGAAAAAAAACTTGCAGAAATATAGGGGAAAATATATATATATATAAAAAGGCGAGCTGCAAACGAGAGAAACCAAGACGAAAAAGCTAGCTTTGGAGAGAACAAAGTTTCCTTCAACAGAGCAGAAAAAGGCACCTGAATTTATTATTTCATCTTGGCATTTGACAGTTACTGCAGTGCCATCTTCTTATTCTGAGCGTGTCGTATTTTATTCATAAATCCAGAGGTGGAGGAGATGATGATGGTCGAGCGGAGGAGAGAGAAGGGTGCAGAACTTCTTTGTTTTGGCTGGGTGTGCAGAGCCATGCTCGGCCTGCGAGCGCCGGCGCTCCTGACACGGCTAATGATGTACGGTAATGCGCGCGATACGCCGGATGACTGCTGACACGCGGGAGGCCGCCATCAGCTTTCCGAGGAGAGTGTCTGGAATTCTGGGACACGCTGAAGAAAGCGATTCATTAAATGTAAGACAGGTATGACATCCCACTTCAAGGCGGCGGCAGCAGCTCTATGTATGGAGGGGAGGGTTTTTGTGGCCATAGCGGGGAGGAGATGGCAAGTACAAAGGAATGCCTGGCTGTTTTTTGGAGATGACATAAAACTAGGAGGCAGGGAAATGGAGGCAGGAGACTGGAAAATAATGGCTAATGGAGGAATTTAGCCTGAGGCTCTATGCCTGCTTTGCCTACTTCTGTATAACTAGTATATTTATAATTCAAATACATACCTTTAATAATTAACTACCACTGACTATTAAAGGAGAATACAAGATTCGGCTGCATCAAGGAACAAAAGGATGACTCCGTCAGTTCTGCTGGACCGATGACAGCGACTCAGAAATACACTGCGTATTGCATGTGGTCCACATTTAGGCCTGAGGTTTATTTCAGAGATAAAGAAGTTAATTATTCCTATACCCAGATGACAGACTCAGATGATGCTAAAAAAAAACACCAAAATGAATGGCCACAAATAAATAAAATAGTGTTTTATTAGTTGTGACTATCCTTCATGATTCTTACTCTACATTTCTGCCATAGTCCCCACTAATGACCCACTCCTGAATATGATGTAGAAACCTGAAAAACACTACACAAATAAACTTGAATTGAATTTCACTCGAGGCTGCTAGTCTTTAAAAGAGGTACTAATATTTGTTATTATATTGGCAGCTTGGCACCTGAGCTCTCCCAGTTATATTAATATATTTAAGAATATGTCCATCACCAAAAGATCATTGGTCAGCTCATCTGTCATAAGCAATCAATTAACCACAAGCAGTGTATTAAAAGGCTTCTCAAGTGACACTGCGAATATACAGCAGGTCGTTTCTCTCAGTTTTGATATATGCGTACGGTATAACTTCTGTAATGCTTGTCATAAAATGTTAAAATGGAATAAAAATAAACATGGCAGGAGATATGAGCGATTTTCAAGAGACGCATTTAGAAAACAATTGATATTATAAATCTGGCACCAGAGTTGAGCTCATGATAAAACATAGCTACTTTCCTCTTTGAATTTAATTCAGTGCTGTATGCTTTTGTTATAGCGCACTCGCATTAAAGCCTGCGCTGTTATTGTACTCGCATCAGGAGATTTTTATTCACCTTTAAATGACCCATAAAACATGAAACTAATGAAAGAATATGGTATAAAAAAGAAACATGGCGAATAGGACATCATCAGTGGTTTCATTTATTTATTTGCAGCATCTCTTCAAGGGTTTTTATTACAAATCACACAGAGCCAATTCGTAACGAGCTTCTCATAGAAAATGACACATGATTCAGAGTTTATCAGAGAATATGAGCTTGATGAACAAAAATACAAGCAGCTAGATCTCTAGATATCATCAGTGGTGCTTCTAACATTCATGCGTTCTTCCACAGCAGTTCCACAAACACAGAGCAACAAAAATGGAAAACATTTGCATATATGTGATAATAAGCTTGATCATTTGGAGGTGCCACATGTCAGGATATTCCTCTTTGATGTTGCTCATGCATATTAAAAGTCCTCTGAGACATCAGGACCACTTCTGAATTTAGTGCACCGGTGTGTGTGTGTGTGTGTGTGTGTGTGTGCATATGATGTTAAATTGCTAATAGACATTTAGTTTACTCCCACATTTATAGTAAAGTGATTCACAATTACTTAATAGTAGTATGGGGATTAGGAGGCCTTGTGCTGAGCTGGGATATTTTTTTAGAGTCGTGCATTTCTGTGTCTTCAGTTCTTGATGTTTCTATGGTTTGAGAAAGACTAGACACTAAATCTTTAATTCTGCACAGTTATTGTAAGACCATGATTCCAGCATACATAGAGACTGTAAAGCATTCTGTCTAAACCTTACGCATCACCTGTGAGTGTGTTCACCAACACAATAATAACAGATCTCCACCCGTGCGCCCCATTAGTTGTGTGTTTCTCTAGCCGTTACCTGTTTGATAATAAAGAATGGAGTGGTGAATCAACCACAGAAATGAACGGCTTTCTAGTGCCTGCACTCATATCCCATCAGCTCCTGACAGTCTGTCAAGTGTTCAGCCACAGGCCAGAACACAACAAAGACGAGAAGAGCCAGAATTCAGCCCAACTCACTTCCCCGGGAAACTTTGACAAGTTTTGACGCGTGACTTTTGTCTGTGTAGATTCACATATAGGCCTGTACACACACACACACACACACACAAACCTATAGATGTGATTTGTGAGTGTGTGTGTGTGTGTGCATGGTTTGAAATAACCAGCAGCCTTTATTTCATCATTCCCCAATTACCCTTTCTTTTGGATAATTCTCTCTCTTCCTGTCCATTCTTGAGCTTGAACACAGAGACATTTTACTTCTTTACAGCGCTCAATAATTCATGGGCTGCTCTTTGGCTGTGTGAATATTTACATGTAAAGTATCCCTCGGAGCTGGAGGAGAGGGGCATGTTTATAATGTTAAACACTCAAACGTCCCTCCAGACTGGATTTAGATTCCAACAGTTTTGCACAGCAACTGGGACATTGCATTTTTGCCTCATCATTTAATTTGGACTAAATAAACTAGTTTTTTTTAGATGCAGCTGAGTGAGATTGTTCTATTGTGCTTTTGAGCAAGATGTATGCAATAAAATTTACAAGCAATTGTCTTTGGTGGAATGTCACATCATATCCCAATCTCACGAATGTGCGTTTGGCACAATTTTCTGTTATTATTTGGCGTACTATTTACGCTCAAAATTGGACTTTGGCCTGCATATGATATTCATTTGGTAGGTTTAGGGGTGTGGGCTAGCTAGATGCCTACTATTCACTGCAAAAATGCGCATAATATGCATGCTAACAAAGTGCGTATCCTATGCACACAAAACTGCGTATTATACGCACGTTTCATACAATTAGGCGTACAAATAGGCATTTGATTAATCCAGCAGTTGTAATATGAGTGCAAAAACGTCATCATGCATCTTCTAAAATCTTTAAAAATCTGCACTGCAAATGTTAACTAGTTTTACCGGCGTCAAACGGTAGCCTACTCTTTAATGTCGCAGAATCAATTGAAATACTCGAATGTGTTGTTCAGTGAGGCAGAAATGGCATTTTATGATAACAACTGCATGCTTACCCTTTCGGTGTAAACACTGTTATAATTGATGCTCCTTATTTTTTAGCCCGACTCTAAATCGATTTTACGGTTGCACCGCGCACCGGGAGTAGCTGGGCTTCCGTGGCACTGCGGGGCTTGAGGGCGGCGGTTCGGGTGCTGTCGCATCCTCGCGCTGTCCCGTCTCGCCGGCGTCTCCTGTGTAGATCTGGGGCCGCCTGCAAAGGGAACGCTCCTCTTTGATACTTCACTCTGCATTTGAGTCACTGGTCCCTGTGTTTGACAGAGCGCGGTAATTACCTGGCTCCCCTGCTTGATCATGTAAACTCTTCCAGAACCAAGGGAGATACAGTCAAATGGGAAGATGTAAGAAAAACAAAACAACAACAAAGATGGCAACGGCATTTATTTGAACACATTGCGAACAGCTATGTGGATTTTACACCTTTAATTTGAACAGTGGAGATGGAAAACAATTCTTAACACGTCGAATATTTGTTTAAATAGCGGGAACTCGGGAGTCCTGAGGGGGCCCGTGGTTCCTGAAGCTGTATAATGAGTGAACCTGTGGAAAGTGACGGCTTGTTATAGTTCTGTGCGTGAACACACGCTATATATTTGGAAGACTCGCACTGGAACGAATTGCCAAGAAGCCATTAACGATATAATTTTGTCCTCTAGTTTAGAAGCAAATGATTAGCGCTAATGAGTTGTCAGTGGCATTAGTGGGCGTGGCTTGTGTTTCATTACTGTTTTGACACACAGTCACTAAAACTCGAATCTATGTGCAAGACTTTAGCCCCTCTCTTAAAAAACGTAGATCTTCTTTTTTTTTCTCTAAAATGAGAATAACTCTGAAAATAATGTTGATCCATACTGTAAATGTAGGCCTTTTTACATGGATACTTATCAGGCTATTACAATTATCGCCGCATTTTAGCCTGTATATGATGATAATTATAATAATAATAAATGCAATGTACAAAAAAAAAAAAAAAAAAAAAAAAAAAAGGAAAGGAAAGAAAAGAAAAGAAAAGAAAAGAAAAAAGCAAACCTGATCTAATCAGGAAATGTTCTTATAATATGTGCCACGACGGCTTTCTTCTTGTTGCGGGATATGCGTGTAAATTAAAGGTGTTGGGTGAATTGAATGTAAAGGTGTCATAGTTTTAAGCCTCTTAACTCGCACGAGACGAGCGACACAAATAACACTTTCGCCTATTATCACAAGATCATTAATAATCGACCATTTCTTTCATTTAATATTTTTCTTGTGGACACTGAACGCTTTTGACATATATAGGCCTATTTCAAGATGCATGTCAAAGCAGATATTTTCCTTCTATTTATGCATTGTTCATTTATTTCGGTTGCATTTTATTTTAAAGTGTCATTGTTACATTGTAATTATAGGCTACATTTAAGTACTGAGTAATGTTAATTAATGCATGCACGCATGCAGTTACTGCAGGAATAGGGATTGGCTTAGGGTTACTTGCGTGCAGTATTTATTGTTATTATAATAATATCACCTAACGTGTAACAAGGACATCTTAAAAAAGTGTTACTTTTATTTATTTTTAATGCTTTTTCGTTTATGAATGGTATTGTATTGCTGCTATTTTATTTAGCATCATGCATTGTTTCGGCTCCTTCTTTTAATCTTCGATCTCATCAGATTATATTTTTTTCTTCCAAACTATGGCGCAAAGGAGTGTTAATAAAGCGCAAAAGAATCGTACTTTTTTGTTGTTGTGTGATATATTTTAATGCGTTTATTTTTAAGAGAATTATTAAATATGTTGTTCGCGTATCAGTGATAAAAATGCATACACTTAGTTTACATTTACTATTTATGGATTTAACCCAAGGGAAATAATAACAATCGCGTAATTCTAAAATTAAATTGTACTAATTGTAGAGGATAGTATGAAGCGCTCAACAACGACAAATGACACTTTAAACATCATAACTAAGTAAAGCATGCGCACAAAAATGTCTGTGCGCAAACTCCTGGCAGTCTGCTAATTTCGCGCTTCGCAGTTGGCCAATGGAAAGCTTTGTTCAAATAAATATCATTTATTCAAAATAATTTCCTTGATATCTGTATTTTCCTCTCTCACGATATCAGTGTTTCTTTATATGAATTGAGCAGGAGTTTACAGAGGACGCGGCACGGCGCATCACTGATCCGGCAGGTGTCGCTGAAGAGCTGCAGACTCGCGACGAGGACACACACACACACACACACACACACTGAGCGTCTCACAGCGCCGTAAGAATAATGCCACTGAAGGAAAAAACGCCTTTCACACACAAGAATTTACAGTTACTCACGAAACTTATACAAACATTGGAGTTGCGCAGCTTTCCTTCAGGGACAGGAGTGACATGCTCCCGGAGGTCAGAGAGAGTTTAAACCGAGACATTATCCTCACTTAAATATTCAGAACACAGGACGAGACCTCCACACGAAGCAGAGCTGAAATTATGAAACATTAACAATTAGGGAGGATTGTTCTAGAAATTATATTTAAGATTTTTTTTTATTATAAATGTTTTATATTATTGTTTATAGTTGAGCAAATATAGGAGCGAGCAGCGCGTGTTTTCGGTCGGGCGCGCGCGAACTCTCTCGCTTTGGCGACCTGTTGTTTTGTAGAAATCTGTTTATCAGTCAGCCATAAAACAATAATAAAAAAAATAGAACAAAACCATTAGATTTAAAAAGGGTCAAACAGCTAGACGTCGACAATGCCCTGAAGCATTTAATTAACACAACTGAGATTTAGATAAAGGTTTGTGTTTTGCGGGGATAAATCTGATTGCATACAATTATTTCACAAAACTATAGATTTGACTCTGAGTGACTGTTTACATTTTAATAATATTTTCTATGTTTAGGCTATTTTATAGTATTTTTGTTTCCCAAAATCAATTGAAAGGAGATGAGTTTAAAATTGTGAGAGGTTTTGTAAAAGTGTTTGCGTTGAAATGGATTCTCAGCCGCAGCTGGGCAGAGACACCGAGAGCTTTAACCCTACAATGACCTCAATTTGACACCAGCAGATGAAATTTTACCGCCCGTTAATGCCATCTTCTGCGTTCACAACAGATCTGAGCTTAACAAAAAAACCATTTTATTTGCTCGATAGGTTCTTTTTTAACGACATTTTATTTAATGTATCTTTTAGTAAAACAGGAAGCTGTTCTGGAGTTCCACACATATTTGAAAGCGAAAGAGTGGGTAAAGTTTGTGCATTATTCCGGTGACGCAGTGGATTAACACACCGAAAAGTAAACCAGCGCGCAATCAGCAATCATTAAAAAAAAACATCGACGACGACAACAAAAAACATTTGATTCAATCGACCGAAAGCCTGAAATTATTGAAAAGGTATTAATTTATCGAAGCCTATGACTTTAGTAGATTCTTACGCATGATTTGTAAAGTTGTAGTCGCTCTAGATCACAGGCAATCTTGTGTTTTATATGTTGCTGTGACGGTGTGGATCAGCACTCGCGCTCTCTCTCGCTTCTATAAGGATGCGATGGACTTACCGCGTTTCTATAGAAATGGTCCTCATCTTCCTCGAGATGAAGCAGTGGTCAGACAGCGCACGCTGTGTCCACTGCAGTCGCTATTGCACAGTGAACCCTTCACTTCTACTCTCTCCTCGTGGTCTTCCCTCCCCTCTGCCATAAACAGAGCAGTTGTTGCATTTATGAAATCCGTTTTAATTGCCCACTTCGTTAGGAGTCGGTTCGCGCGTCCGAGGAGCACTTTATTGACCTTGTTTGCTGAGATCCCGCGCGAGCTCGGCTCCACTAACCCGTCAATTGTTAATTTCAACAACAAAACAAAGTCAGGGCGCTCTAAATGTAGACATTTATGTAAAAAAAGCGATCGATAGGACGATGATGTCACATGTGCGGCGATGCAGGCTATATGATCATTGATGAGGAGTAGTATTTTAAGGGTCTGTTTGTGGTATAGGGGCCATCTGTAGCACAATCAATATCATTGCTCCTCCTCTGAAACTTCAGGCCTTCCTAATGATTGATGATCTCGGGGCTCTTTGATAATTGAGCGGCGCGATGCACGGCTCACATTTCAATCTTGGAACGCTATCGGACTAGAGACAGTTTCCAAACATAAACCTCGCTTTGCGTGTGTGTGCGCAAAAGTTCACTTTATTCTAAAAGGGGCCCTTCTGAGTATCTATTTTTTTAACCTTGTTGTTGGGCACGAGAGAAAAAAGGAAAGAGGGGGATGTACGTGACACTCGATAGCGGTTGTATCGGTTATGCATTAAACAAAGTCGGGCTGGAATGACTTTCCTTCGTCCAATAAAGATACTAATAGCGCTGTTTTAAGGTCTGGACGCGTGCCCGACGCGCCGCGACGCCTCTCAGCTCGAAGCGCATGTGAGTGGGATCTGCGGTGCGCAGACTTGCGTGGCTCCCCCCTCGCGCACTGGACGCTCGCCTAGCGCGCAGGCTTTGGCGTGGAGCTCGCGCAGGACTGGCTGCGCTCAGCGCCACTTCCGGCTTCCGTCATTTCATTCTCCCGCCGATGCGCGCAGCTCAACTCTCTGCGTTCTATAAGCGAGCGAGCGGCCGACCTGCCAACACTCACTGACACTCACTCATCTCAGACCGCGCCAGAGATCGCCGCGCTTTCCACAAACTCTCCTCTTTTCCTTTTTTTACTGTAGTAATAAAACAAGAAAGCGGACCGGAGGCATAAAGGAGACAGGGACTTGTGGGATGAAAACGGGGCTAAAAAGATTCATCCTCTCTTGAACATCATCACCGACCATCATTCATTCATTACCTTGACAACCTCTGGCTTTGATTGACAGCTGGAGTGGCAAAAAGCCATGAGACGCGACAGTTTAGTTACACGCAGGTTGTTGATGGGCCGGCTGTAACCTTCAGTTTGGCGCTTGACTTTTTTTTCTTTCTTTTCTGGGGGGCAAAGAGGAAAAGAAGAATAATTGCAAAACTCTTCCCGATGCCCGCGCTCGTTCTCAGCCGAAGTATTGGAGAATAGGAGGAATTCGCCAAGTTTGCTCGAAAAGGGGGATCTTTCGCAGCGCATGAGTTTGTGAGCGGACTGGGAAATTAAATCTACGACACAGATCCAGAGGTTTATTGGAGCGCAGGCTGATGGCGCAAAGGGTAGGTTTAAAATCTCCAGCACTCACCTCCACTAATACACTATCTATCACAGGCCTCTCCTTCAGTCTGACGCACTTGGCTGGGAATACTCGCCGCGCGACGCTTTGCTCGCTTCGGAAAGCACAACTTGACCATGTTTTTGGTAATTACGCGCAAATACGCGGCAAACTTTAGCTCCGCGCCAGACTTTTTCTTCTCTTTCCCCTTTCCCCCGCTAGCCGACTTTTCTCTGCAGGCTTGCCTTTTGTTTTTGTGCTCTTTGTGCTGACTCTCTGCTTCTCTTGCAGTACGATGAGTTGGCTCATTACGGCGGCATGGACGGAGTCGGTATGTACGGGGATCCTCACGCGCCTCGGCCGCTGCCGCAGGTCCATCATCTGAATCACGGACCGCCGCTCCACGCCAGCCAGCACTACGGCACACATGCCCCCCATCCCAATGTCATGCCCACCAGCATGGGCTCAGCTGTCAACGACGTGTTAAAGAGGGATAAAGATCAAATTTACGGGTGAGTTCTATACTCATACCGGACCCGAGAACTCCTTCAGTCGGGCTTCCCTTTCCCGTAATAGCTTTTTTTTTTTCTTTTCTTTTTTTTTTCAGGAACTTTAAGTTTAGATAGTGTTACTATTTTTTTTTACACGGCGCTTATTTACAAGCATTGCACTTTGTTTTGCGCATTCATTTGTGTTCAAATTAAAAAAGACATAAAAAAGAGAGAGAAACATTTGTATCTGCTTGACAAATTGTAAAATAATTTCACGATAAACAGGAGATTGCTGCTTTAATTCCACTTCCGTTGCAAATCACTGCAGCCCGAAACAAAGTTCCGAAAGCCGATTATCTCCGAGTGTAAAGCGCGTTTGATTTTTGAGTAGTTTCTGAACTGTAGCAGGCTATTTGGGATTTCTGGTTTTATTCGCTGTTGTTTCTGCAGTCATCCTCTCTTTCCTCTGCTGGCTCTGGTCTTTGAGAAGTGTGAGCTGGCCACATGCACTCCCCGCGAGCCCGGGGTCGCTGGAGGAGACGTGTGCTCCTCAGACTCCTTCAACGAGGACATCGCTGTCTTCGCCAAGCAGGTCACTTTCGACTCTCACATCTAACACCTCGAGCCTTTCCAGACGCATTAAAACAAAGACTAAAATAGCCGGTTAATTTTTTTAATACCGAAAATGATATTTCCCCGAATGCACTTGAATGTTTTAAGCAGCTGCTTTTGTACTTTAACCAGATTAGTGACGATTGCAATTTGAATGCTTTATTATTATTTAATTAACGACAAAATTGCATCGATTGCTATTGACTCTGATTCTGGTGTGTTTTAGGTCCGCGCAGAAAAACCTTTATTTTCTTCAAATCCAGAACTGGATAATTTGGTAAGATCACACTTCAGCACTGATTGTTTTTGGAACAGCCGCGCACTTAGTCAGGCATTTTTTAGAGACTTTCATAATATCCTTGTTTTGGCGTTGTATCTGGAGATAGTGAAAGTAAATAGCAGGGGATGAGCTGGGGACAGTGCGCGAGGTGAGCAGAGGGTCTGGAGGGTATTAGTCGGAAATAAGTCACTCAATATAGGGCTGGTATCACCCTGAAACACTTCACACAGGACAATTATTCCACCTGCAGTTTTTACACTGCAAAAATAATTCTCAAATAAATTGAATTATTTCTTATTTTTTTAATTGCATTTGTTTCTGTTGAAATAAGAGGATTTGTTCAATGCAGAAGATAATGCAACGAATATTAAAATTAAATTGCAAAGAAGGCTAACGACGTCCGTTTCTCTTTACAGATGATACAAGCCATACAAGTATTACGCTTTCATCTTTTGGAGTTAGAAAAGGTAATCTTTTATTGATTTAATTTTAGAAATAGCTCATTTGAATGGATTTATTTCTCGTCACCAATTTGGGATATGTGTGTGTTTGTGTTTTTTACTATAGTAATTTAGATTTTGCATTACTTGGTGTAATAATAAAAAAAAAAACGTTATATAACAAAATGACTCCGAACATAATTTGATATTAAAATCATGTTATTTAAATTAATTCAACTTTCCGTAGATGGTGATTTAAACGGACATATAATTTTTAATTTTTATTTATTAAACATAAATAAATCTTTTCCCGGACAACTTTTAGTTTTTTGCGGGATGGTGATGTTCGTCCTTAGTGTTTATTTTCGTCGGTGAACTTGTTGCACGAGTCTCCGGAGAATAATATGCATCGCTACAGTTTCTCTGGTGTTTCGCTGTCTCTGCTGATAATGGCCTTTACTTCTGCTTCTTTCTGGAGCGGCTGTTGACACAGCTTGTCTTTTCTCTCCCAAAGGTGCACGAACTCTGCGACAATTTCTGCCATCGGTACATCAGTTGTTTGAAAGGAAAAATGCCCATAGATTTAGTGATTGATGAACGGGATGGCAGCTCAAAATCAGACCACGAGGACATCTCGGGATCTTCCACGAACTTGGCCGATCATGTAAGTAACAGGATGGCTTCATTGCTTCTGTCTGCGCTGCATAGCAGAAAATAGTACCGTGAACGGTCCAAAATGGCTGATGATGATATATAAGATGTTCTTAATTCAGGTTGAATGGTAAAACGGACGCTTGGCTGAAAGTTTCGTGCGGGATTTCTGCACTCACGGCTTGTGAGCAATAACGGTGTGTGTGTGTGTGTGATCTATTTTCTCATGCAGTGCTGGTAGTTGATGTAGTTATTTTGTGTTTTGTATTTTAGTATGTCTGTATCCTGTGCTGTTACGCAAAATTAATAATTAAGGCACATATAAGGCATTATAACCTCATCTCATGCGCCTCAGTGGAACGCGAGCATTTTCCAGAATGATGTAGTTTATGTGTTTAATGTGTCTCTGGTTTTACGGTGTTGTTGAAACGTGTTGGTTTCGGCGTTGTAGAAATGAAATGTTGTGGAAAAGAAAGTTTAGTTCATATCGAGCGTCCTGGAGCGCTGTATAGACTTAAACTGAGCATCTCAGACTATGCTGCTTTAAAGTCAATCGAGTAAAAAACCGGGAAACATTGAAACACATGTCTATATACTTTACCTTAGCTCGTGTGTTAGTAAGAGCAGAAATAAGACACTGTGTTTGGGGCAGCTCAGTTTGATCATGGCGGAATAAGAAATGTCAGAAAATTGCGCTTTGTATTCTGTGGATTCAGATTCCCTTCACTCGGGTTGTAGCCTGAGATTTCTATCAGTTAAAGCATGGCGGTGTCTTGTGCGTGTTAGCGGGGGTTACACGAGCACTGTCTGATAGCTGATGGCGCACTGCAGCTTTAAAAGGATTATTAGCATTATTTATTTATTTGTATTTTTTTTTTGCTGTGCTTATAAATATCTAAATATGTCTTAGCATTCGTTCCTATGTGCTGCAGTGCTTTGTGTGTGTGTGTGTGTTGAGGTCAGATTTACATAGTGTGCATGTGCAGCAGGGTTTCTCAATGAGAAGAAATGATTGCTGCTCCACATACACTGAGAAACACACTGTCCTGATGTTCAGATCAGCACAAAGCAGACGACTGCTCCGGTTATACTACAGAACTAAATTAGCAGCTCTTCATTCTTGGATCTTGCAATTTGTTTCTTGGCGTTTCTACCCTTTTTGTGTGTTTGAGGACAGCAGTTTGATAGTTGGATATGCAAATGTATTTAGGTTGTACCTATCTCATCCTTTTTTTCTGCTTTGATATGCATTTTTAATATATTTTGCCTGGGGCTACATCATTTGGTGAAAGTTGCTTTGCTGGGGATGAAGGACATGCCTTGTGCTCTGTCTCTCTCTCGTTCTCTCTCTACCTGCTGTAGGCTGTGAATATAGGCACTTTTATTTACTATCGAATGCTGCGTTGTCTTTGAGTGTGGTTTATAGTGCTGTCAGTGTATACAAGGCCTTTGACAGGATGCCATTATATATTTTGATTTGCCTCTGGTTATTGTCCAGCCTCTCAGTTATTAAAAAAAAATAAGATTACAAATTAAATCAAAGCATCCATGTGTTCTATCCATTTATGCAACCCACGGATTTGGAAAATTTATATATATATATATATATATATATATTTAATAATTAATGTGACACCTGCCTTCTCTGTTGGCTTTGACTAGTGAATAATCTGTTAATAACTAGTTAGTAATATAGATACTAATTTCAGTTTGATTTGAAATTTGTTTGTGTAAATTATGTTGCACACGTAAAAAAAATAAAAGTGTGTGCAGCTTAAAATATGTTGACAGTGTTGTGATGCTGTCTCAGTGTCATGATTTTGATTTGGCTGTGACGTTATGAAAAATTGTGACATGTGCCTTTGGCACCCACATTTCTCTTAATTGTTTGTGGCTGTCAGTAGTTTTTATGTTGATAATATACAAGCAATACGAGTCACATAAAGAAATATATAAGACACCAGCGTGTCTTTATCTTCTGTGAGAATGCTCTCTCAATATATTATGGTCAGTCTCATGCAATACGCTTAAAGACCAGTTTATTTTTTTACAGTGGTGATAATGTGTTTACTCGAGCACAGTTCAGAGGTCATCCAGATCCTGAGCACTGATCTGATCTGTGTGATCAGGGCTCGACTGCTCTCGTCTGGACACACACTCACTTGTTGCTTCAGTGCTGCAGGCTTCAGACGCAAGTGTGTGTGTGTGTGTGTGTGTGTACTGTTCACAATGATTTGGATTGGTTTTCCAGTTCAATAAATACATGCATTTCAGAACAGAAACCTATTATACTGGTAACCAGCAATTGACTAGTTCAACCCATTTAAATAAATATATATGTGCGTGTGTGTGTGTGTGTGTGTGAGTAGGTGGATGTTAAATAATATTTTAATTTAGATGACACCGTTTTTATTTTTTCTGTGTGTTTCGAGTGTTTTCAAGTGAGGTGTGTTTTTGCTATTCCATGTCAAATATAAAAAGAGCCTTAAAAACAGTCAGCCACGTCTCTTAAAATGCTCGGCTGTCAAACGCTGGAGCTCAGCGAAGGCTCCTTTCTCGTTCTCGTCAGATAATTGGCAGTTTCGCTTTGAATAGTCATTCAGAGATGCTTCATTCCGTCCCTTTAGCATGTTTTGAGAGCGCTGGTGTAATTACATGTTAAATGCAGCAGAGCCGCGCGTGTGTGTGGATCTGACGCACAGGAGGCACAGAGAAAGGTCAGGGGCCAAAGATGCGCTCGCTTGGTTTTTCCCCATCTGACATACATTTTTCTAAAAAGTGAATGAAAGTGGAGCGAGCTCTCTGACGGACAGGCCAGGTGCGGGTCAGCGGAGGATCGCCCGGTGTCTTTCCTCCGTCATTGTCTCTGGCTTTTATATTAATTACACCATGCATTATCAGCGTGGAGTGACCCCGTGCGACCGCTCCCCGGAGACACGGCGACCCTCTATCTTATTCTGTATCTGCTCTATTGTGCCGGCGCTGTGTTGCGGCGCTCTTTAACACAATTAGAGCAGAGCAGGCAGCGGCTGCGTTTGACTCCTAATTATCTGCAGCGATGGGGAATAGTCACATGCTCGCTGGGTGGGGTGGAGGCGCTCTCAGCCGTTTGGGTCACACGATGTCTCTCACTCGCTTTCTTTACAGCTTGTTTGAACTTTAATGGACTCTTGGGAGCCCTGACAACTGTTTTGTTGTGATGTGAGGCCTGAGAGAGAGAGAGAGGGCGGCTGCATTATTCATAAGTGGGAAAAGGGCTGTTGCTTTTTTGCTGCCGAGTGGCGTGAGGAAACTAGATATCAGCTGCAGAACTCTGGGAAGCCCTGGTGGATGTGTGCTGGGGAAACATGTAGCCGTCAGCACATATACAGACCTGCGGCTGTGTTGGAGTGCAGCTCCGGGAGCGCGCGTGTGTTTTTAGGCCTGTCTTGCGGCGGTGGGCGTCTCGACCAGGAAACACAACCCAGAACAACGCCAGCTCGAGCTGCATTGCACAGACAGATGTTTTTCCTTCCACTCTTCTCCAAAGACGTGCTGCAAATGTTCTGACGGAGTCTACGTCATGTACGCAACAATTACACGAACAACAGCTGATATTCATCTCAGAGAAACAGGGCACACATCACATACACGCTGAGATCTTTCAGAAGAAGATAGTTTGGTGTAATATGGATAACTATACCTAGTCCGCATTAATGAACAATTTCTTTCGGTTCATTGCGAGTGTCTGCCGCTTGTTTCTTTATTCTTTTTTAAATAGAAAAAAGCATTCTGATTGGGTTTCCAATGATAATTGTTAATATTATGCTTGCGGTGTGGAGTTTGCTGTTCCTATAGAATTGGAAGGATAATTAAAGCTTTATCGGTGTTATTATAGTTAACATCCTCGGAGTGAACAGGCCTTTATTAAAGGGAAGTGTAGATAGAGTGAGAGTAACTGTTATCACTTGTATCACGCAAAGACTGGACTAGCATAATACTACATCATTTATAATAATATCATTAGAGTTTGGAGTGTGATTGTGTCTGTAGCCTGCGTGGATTGACTCGCTTCTAGTGTAGCATTAACAGACACACACCACTGAGACGCATGAGAACACTTAAGTGTGTGTGTGTGTGTGTTGCTGCACACACTCGATTGCTCTAAGATTAAGACGTGAGCTTTGTCTCTAATGAGCTCACAGCAAATGCTGGCTATCTTTTGGCAGATATTTGTGTCTCCGGTGTGTGTGTGTGTGTGTGTGTGAGTTTACAGCGTTTGTTTGGACACCTTGAGTGACAGACACCATATCTGAAGAAGTTATTTCTGCCTGATTTGACCTGCTGGTATAAATGAATTTAGGTTGATTGAGTAATGTTAAGTAATATTTTTGACTTTAATAAAACGAGCTGATTTGATTGTAGGTTGTAGTTTCTCACAGTGTGCATGCAGGTGACTCAGTGAGTCTCTCTCGCTGGAATGGCAAAGGAAATTCCTCCTCTTGCTCGTCTATGTGTAACACAGATAAAGCTCTTCCTGTACAGTACAAATCCTGTTTCCCTCGCGGCCCGATCGGACCCTGAGAAACCTCAGGAAGGGTGAGGAGGAGATGCCCTCTTACTCATGACGGTGTGTGTGTGTGTGTGTGTCAGATTAGAGACTGTGTTTGCTGTTTATGACAGTGGAAATGATGAATTGCTGCTCAAACACAAATGTTTTGGTTAATTGTTGAGTGTTATTGCTCGGCGGAGTTTTTGTAAATTCTAAATAATGTCTGCGTTCTTTCTTCTGATGAACACAACAGAACATGTCACGCAGAATGTCCAAGTTTGTCTTTCCCGTATAATGATAGCCACTGAGGGAGGATGCTGTTGTGCTCTAAAAACGACCAAAACTTCATAACAGCCATCCGGATGATTTATGTACTATATTTAAAAAAGCCCCATTCTGCGTGACAAACACTTCATTCCTCGACAGCTGTTGTTTCATGCAGACGTTCTGATAGACGTGTTTCAAAGAAGGTGAATAAATTATAGCAAGTGTTAATGTTTTCTTTGCATTAAGTGTCAAATGGACCGATCGAAAGGTGTTGCAAAATATACTTAAGCTCTATACACATGCAGTTCATCAGCTTGCATATAGTATAAAACTATTTATATGGCATTACAACAAATCTCAAGGGCATAATTGTTTATATTGTTGCAAAATGTAACTATATGTCATCATCATGTAGTTACAGTCATCAGCAGCACAGATATATATTTGTAGCAATATCCAATACATTGTATGGGTCAAAATGATCTATTTTTATTTATGACAAAAATCATTAGGATATAAAATCCATGAAGATATTTAGTAAATTACCTTCGGTTAGTAATATGTATTGCAAAGAGCTTCATTTGGACAGCTTTTCTTTAATTTTCTCAATATTGATATTTTTAGCTCCCACAGATCAACATCAATAGAGAGATTGTGTATTCAGTTGTATTTATTGTGTGTAAATCTCAATAATACTAAAAAAAGACCCTTATGACTGTTTTTGTGGTCCAGGGTGACATTAATGTCTGGTTCTTCTAAATCTTCCAAGGCACAAAGATATCAGAAATAGCTGCTTTGGTGTAATGAGTATGGTGAGGTGTGACAGGAGTAACATGCCCTTGTTTAGGAGTCTTTAGTGAAGAGTTTGTTGGTCTGTGTCCAGCTCATTCATGAGTCCTCTCTTTCTCTTTGTGCTGTGGATTGGGAACATGGATGGATGGATCTGCTCTGGCCGTCTCCAGAACCCAACGTCCTGGAGAGATCACGATGATGCCACGTCCACACACTCGGCCGGCACGCCGGGACCCTCCAGCGGAGGACACGCGTCACAGAGCGGGGACAACAGCAGCGAACAAGGTGAGTCCTGTGATGTACCTGTGCTTTTATCCTGCTAGTGAAGCATATCAGATACGGTGTGTGTGACCTCAGTTAAGATAGTAAACCCTCATGTCAGCTACAGTGTTTAATACCATCCCACTCTCCCCATGAGGAAAACAGATTCATGAAAATCTAAAGCTGTGAAATGATTTCTGTGAGGGGTAGGTTTAAAGAACAACAGCTATCTGCACTCACATCAATGTACAATAACGTTCTGTGTATGCCAAGCTTTCTGCAGCCTTGTCAATGTTTTTTAGCATTCAAAAAAATGTGTTTCCAGTGAAGTCATCCTCCTTTATCACTGTGCTGAGATAGTGTTCCCTTCACCTCTGGCCAGGCGAGACCAGCAGTTTAATTCAGACTGTGCCGGGACTCACCTGCTTCCAGTGACTTCTTAGAGTTAGAGTGATTATTAAAACATTACAGTTATAGCTGAAGTTATCACTGTTAGTGTGAACAGGCCCTTCAGGGTTAGACGCTAAAAAATATCATTAGATCAGGAAAAAAACTGTATGGCCTACTAATGATATAGCAATATATAATATATAATAGAAATGTAATATAGTGCATGATCCATCGTGCAGCTGTGTGTGATGAGGCAGAGGAGAGTGTTATTGATCACGCTGAAGTCATAAGTACCAGTGAGCTGTTCTCCTCGCTGCAGTTATCGACTCTCTCGCACTGGATCCAGTAACGGCTGGTCGATACGGCCTAACACACTTACGGTACGGCACGCAGAACTGCCTCGAAGCGATCCGGTCAAGCCCTGGGACAAACCAAACCAGACGAGAGACACGGCAGTGAGAGAGAGCACAGAAAGACAGGACAGAGAGAGAGATTTACTGAACTTAGTGATCCTGAGAAAATAGCCTTTATTCTTGGAGAAGATGACAACACAGCTGCACTAGTGCTAGCCCTTCACAATGTTTAACAGGTGAAAACTGATTCATTCATTCAGATGCATTTTACTTTTGTTATCCACAAAGTTTTTTATTGTTACTTTGTTTTTATTAATTTTATATAAACAAATTAATAGATTTAATTTAATTGAAATATATACACATCCTGAGGAGGCAGAGAGTGCTGCAGTAATGCCGCCGTCCTGCAGCGCACTGTGACCTTTCACCCCGGCCAGCAGAACAGACGCCTCATTTCTCACATTCTTTCAATTATGTTCACGCTTGAAGCGCTCGCTTACTCTCAGCACCCTGTCTACACACACACACACACACACACACACACACACACACACGCACGCATGAGACAGGACAAGTCTGAGTTCCTGAAAGAAAGATTTTGGGGCAGTTCTGAAAAGTGTGTGAGAGAGATATCGACAGCTAACAAGCTTTCTGGACCTAACTTGTAAAAAACATAAACTCAAATAAAATACACTTATATGAAAAATATTGGAATTCAGCCAATTACCAAGGCAATGTTGCTCAGGCATTGATTTTCTGTAAAGCTGCTTTAAAGCCGTGTGTACTGTGAGAAGCTTTATTCAAATGCATTTGACTTGACTTAATATCAGTCATTACTGAAGAATCCATCCGTCTGTATCTGTGTGCGATCACTGCTAACTGACGACAGCAGCGTGTCTGTCCAGTGTTAATGAGGTAATGAAGCCATCAGACCGTCGTGTATCTTCACACACGAGTGTGTTCAGTGTCATCCGGTCAAACACACTCTTTCTGTTCAACATCAGTTCACTGTGCTGGAAGCATTTCACTGGCAATGAGCAGGAATCCTCTGCCCTTTTCCAGAGCACTTTTTTAGGAAAGTGAAATATTAGTTGTGCCCCTCAGGCACCGAGACCTTACACACACACACACACACACACACACGTGATATTTTGGATTTTGTGTCAAGTTTTTGAGGTCTGACCTCAAACTTTTTTTTCTTTTCAGGCATTGTTCTTTTCTATAATATTAAAGTTTACACCACAGACAGAAAGACTGAAAAAGTAAAAGTTCAGACTAGAGACCTGCGTGCGACAGAGTTTTCAGCCCTGCTCCCGCAAAAATATCTCCCGCTCCCGCCCGCGGTATTCAGGTTTTGTCGCGCTCCCGCCCGCAAAAGCCCGCAGGTAAACATATAAGTAGTTTTATTTTCACCGCTTCTTCCCGCTACTCTGTTATTTGTTTCATTTGCTTCCCTGAATGGAAATTTAAATATGTTTCGTTTTATTTGAGTTTAATTAAAAGGAATGATGAACACGGACACGAACGAGGAGCTTTTCAGAACATAGAAATACAGTTAGAAATAGGTTGGTAATTTTGCAATGAAACAAAATAATAATTAACGTTGATTTCTCAAGTGGTCAAACAGAAAAGCATTTGGCCTAATACTGCTTCAGAACGTGCGTTAGCCTTTCTTTCCTTCAGCAATGTAGAAAAAACAAGTACAACTTAGCTTCCAGAGCTAGAGTCGTGCTCTTCAGACGTTGTGCCTCGGTGTGGGTCTATAGTCATGGACCACGTGACAATTAGCTTCCAAACCTGCGCCTGTAAATTGTTTTTATTTTATTTTGTCGTTCTTGTTGCTTTTGTGCAGTAGATAAATAACAGAATTTTTTTAACTTTTTAAGATAATTCCATTTTGCGGGAGCCCCCGAATAATCATATTCTCCCTCAACCTGCACTAACATGAGGACCTTACCGCCCGCGCCTGCACTCACCCATCAAATCCTGCCCCGCGCCGCACTCGGTGCGCTGGGTCCCGCGGGAGCGCAGGTCTCTAGTTCAGACACACACAGACAGAGTTTCACTAGGCCCCTCATCATGTGTTTCTTGCACATGTGTGTGTGTGTGTGTGTGTGTGTGTAAAAGAGTCTTGCTGGATCTCAGCTCTTACTAAACACTGACTTCACAGACGGATGGAAAGCAGGGATATCTCATGGGTTGATTTGAGGCAGATCTATGTAACTAGAGATTCTTTGCAATAGAAAATCTCTCCTAGTTTCAGTGCTTTAAAAGCATTAACTTTATCCATGTCATAGAAAATATCAACAACAATCACATCTTTCCTATTCAGCATGCTTGTTCATGAGAAGCGTTCGATCTGTGAGACAGCCGTTGATGTTGATGACCTCCAGGACAGTCACATCTGTATCATCTGTATCAGCACAGTGTGACCGCAGATGGATGTGGTCTCTGGTGACAGTTGCAGACAAATATCATGACAGAGACATGAGATTAATGAAAGCAAGGGAATACCTTCCATGCCTGCTCTGCTCTAGTGTCTTTATTTGCACTGCGCTGGCCCTTTAAACGACGTCGCCGCTGCGCTGCTGAGGGTTTTTTTGAGCTCTTGTTTTAGCACGCTGTGCCCGAGGGGGTCAGCCAAGAAGTCACCCTTAAGAGGTGATAATCCCATCACACCAGTCTCCAGCGCTGTTTTCCCCAGATGGCATGAGCGGTTCTGTTCTCATGAGTCTGACCCGTGTTTCTAACTGTCTAAAGCAGTGCTTCTCAACCGGTGGGTTTTGACCCAAGAATGTGACTCAGGTCTGTTCCGATGGGTTTATCAACACAATTATAGACAGACATAGTATATTATAAAGAGTCATGCATTCTGTAGTTACAGGAGTGCAACAAAAGGAGTTTGTTTCGCTTTATTTTACAGTATGTTCACTTACATGTACTTAAAGTGTAATTGTTTCCTTGTTACATTGTAATTATACCTTTACATACTGAGTAATATTAATTACTACATGTGCTCACTATACATTTAGGGTTTTGTTTAGGTTTTAGCATAAGGTTAACTCCATGTAATTATGCATAATTAATATAGTAATTATAATTAGACTAATCAGATATGATCAGACTCTCATTTGATAGAAAACATCAGATAGAGGAACATGAACAGATAGAGTGGCATCCTGAAAAACAAGAAAACCGCCATCCAGACAGTAAATACAGATTAAAACTAAAAGCCAATGTTAGGTTAATACTTGCTCTTGTTATAACATGTCAATTCATATTACTGGCTTCATGCATTTCGCATAAATTCCAATGCCTTATTGTAAGGATGTTTTCGTTTCCATCTGGCTCTCACTGTTGAGAAGCACTCCTCCTTCACTGCCAGGCCCACCTGCTCATTTTACCCATTGAAGGTGTACTTATTATTATATTGTGTTTGTCCAACGGGCCCTAATCACGCCGCCTCCTCCCTCCGAACACAGAGAAAGCTGGTGAAGGGCTTGCGCTCGGCGGTGTGGTCTCTGAAGCGCGTCACAGCGCCGATGCCCTACAGGTATCTCTCGAACGAGTGGGAGGATGAGAAAGAGATGCTGCCTTCCCAAGCACCGCTAACGTATTTATGCAAATCTTTTTGGGCATTATTGCAGATAAGCTCATTTTATAGTCTGATTTCCGCTCCCTCGTGTGCCATAATGAGTCGTCGAGCACGGGGGAGCGTGTCAGGGAAGAGCGCCAGTCCGTCCGTCCGTCGGCGAGCCGAGCACACTGTCCTGACGTTCCGTCTGAGGAGGCAGGGATGGAGGGGCTTGACGCCGGTTAGTGCTATTAGCTCTCGTTATTGGAGGCAGCCGCCTAATAATTTCTAATTACCCTAAGGAGGTATTAGGAGTGTTAGTCAGCAAGGATAATTTCTTATTTGCACGCCTGGAGCGGTGAGCTCTCTAGAAGAACGGAGGCTAATGTGCAACAAAACAAATCAACGTGCCACGCAGGGCTGCAGGCTTCAGGGAGGAGGCCGAGATAACGCTCATTATGCATCATGATAATTCATTTAGAATGTTATCAATTTCAGAATAGAGGCCCGTGCACGCACACACAAGCACACATAAACCATTAAAAAAGGATGAGGAAATGAGGCTGCTGCTCAAACATTGCCTCCTGGTCTGTTCAGGTAGCTCCAATTACACACTTCCCATGTTTTAAGGCTGTTGCATGCTTAATGCTGCCTCCTCTCTTCATTTCCTCTGATCTGAAACACGGAATAAAATGTAAGGCAGGATTTCATTCTTCTGCAATTGAGTGGGTGTTTCGTATCAGAGTTTGCGGCAGATTGTGGAGGACTGAAGCTAAACTGACCTGGGTGATCGTTTTTTTTTTTTGTCTTTGCACACTGGTGAACATTTGCAGTCATTCCAGAAGCATGAATTAAGAAACTAGAGTTCATTTGATTTTATCACTCCTGAGACGCATGTTCCCATGAGGATGTTTTGGTTTTAATTGCAGCAGCACGGCAATGTTCATCTTTCAGTCCACCGTTTCCCTCTCTTTCTTCTTGAAAGCATCTTTCCTCGTCCCCTCAGAACTAGAATGACTTAATCTCTCGAAACAATTGGAGGAAGTTCAAGGAGAGACCGTTTAGATGTCTGAAATGCAATACCAAACAATGGCATCTCGCGATAGCAACCGATTTTCCACATTCGACATCCTCCAGTGGAAAAGCTTTACTAGTCATGAGGGAAAACGCAAGTATAGACAAAGCACAAAACCAAACAAGACAAAAAAAACATGTTGTGTTTAGCGGTGTTGCGGGGTCAGGCCTGCATTGTGTGTTTCTCGCTGGGCCGCGGTCCTCAGACAACCGACTGTCTGCGGGAGACATCTGCGAATCCGACCCGCCGACCCTCAGAAGCGCTCTGAAGTGAGGGAATGCTGCCTTTAGCCCTCACACGGCCCGCAGGACAAACTCCAGCGCTATTAAGAAACAGAGAGAGAGACAGAACAAGAGGGAGACAGGCAGAGCCGGCCGAAGTGCGTCAGAATGGTTTTGATTCTTCCTCAAAGGCCTGGCGGTCTGCGTTCCTCAGATGCCCATGAGATCATTTTCCTTCTTTATGAGTAAAGAGCAGCTCGGTGCTGTCGAGGTTACGCTGGCCTGATGAGGAGCCGCTGTTCGCAGCACCTGCTGTTGGGTGGGCCGCCGTCCAAGCGCATTGCTGCGCGCTAAATGAGTCGCGTTCCCCGCGCTTCCGGAGGCGGTGGCTGCGGCTAGAGTGACCTTTGGCCGGAGATCTTTGGCGTCTCGTCTTGGGCTCCGTGGGGCTGCTTATGCCTCGCTGGGGTTTGCCGGGTCAGAGCGCGGTCCGCTTCCACCCAATCCGCCGCTTTCCATGCAACACGTGCATCACTCTGAAGAGAAGCTGTTGTTTCTCTCTCTTTCTCGACGCCTTTGATTTTCCTGATGGTTGAAGTCGTTGCCTCCGCTCGGGAGCTTAAGGGGAACGGCTGCATCTGCTGTTGAGATTTTACAGGAAGAGAAAATTGAAAAATCAATAAAAAGCCAAAAAAGAGTGAGACGGAAAAAAATACACAGAGGGCGAAAAGCAAAGCAGATAACAGCTTTGAAGAAGCAGACAGACATAAAGCTGCTTGTAGATTTGAGACGTGTTTTTTGGACTAAGTCAGGGTGCGAAGAATTCATTTAAATGGCGTACGTATACCACACCCGTGCCAGGCAAACGATTTCCATCTTTGTTTTATACGGATGGAGGACCGCCATAGACGGAACCTGCTGCTGGGAAACACTGGTTAGGACTGGTTAGGCTGCTGAGCCTCTCTGATGAGTATAAGTAAGGTGAATTCAGCTCAACTTTTGGCATTTAGATGGAATTCACCTGACTGCACCCTAAAACTCAAGAGACAGTCGATAGAAAATCATCACAGACTGATTAACACAAGTCTCTCTCCTCTCTCCATTAATTCAGTTCTGCTCATTATTTTATACATTTGTGGAAGAGTGCTTGAACACTGGGAACGACTGTGGGAAGGACAGCGGGCCGTGGTTATTGACTTGTAAAGGAGCCGGTAGAAGTGTCTGGATAAGACGCAAGCTTCTCCTGCTCTTGTAAAGCGGTATCTGATTTCTCTGCTAGTTGGGTCCCCAGAGGGGCCGCTGGGCTGATGGGAGCTCACAGCTGCTGCGGAGAAGAACGCTCACGTGAACTCTGGAGGTGCTCCCAACGGTGAACGTGTCTCTGAACTACAGGAGGACGCTAGCGTTTGTGCGTCTCCACATTTTGTGAAACATTTGCTCGCTTAGTCTGGAGAGATAATAAGATGCATGCGAATTCTTTTAAATCACACTCCGGTTTTAGAGTTATCGTACGGAGTTGCCGATGCCCAGCCCTAAACAGCGCAGCAGCACTGGACAGCTGCGGCCAACAGAACGCTGACTAATTTATGAGCGCAAACTGCACATGTGCATGTGAGAGAGAGAATCTGAGGAAGTTTTCATTGACTCTGCGATGAGGTAGTCAAGGCCCATGGGGGGGGGAGCTCTTCTCAGTTTGAACTTCATCAGGGGCTGCGCTTAATCAATACGCTATCGGAAAAAGAATTAATTACCAAAGCAGAATAAAACAGCTGCATTTTAAACGGAGGCTTCATCAATGCTTTAATCTCCTGCTTTCAGCTCAGGTGCCCTGAGGAATCGCTCTGACCGCGTGTAATGAGGAACTCAGGGACTTTACGCCCCACACACCCCTCTCTGTCTTTCTCTTTCTCTCTCTTGCACACACACACACACACACACACATCTAAACTGTATCTCCATCTGCGCAGAACCCCTCCACCGCATTCCCTTCCCACCAAATTCCAGCCTTCCCAGGGATGAGGAAGGGTATTAGTGTGGAAATCTCCACCGGAGAGAGGCACGCATTCCTAAAGTGAAAGGGACTGAACTGTCGCCCGTCCGTGGTCCGCCCTATCACCGACACCCCACCTCACCCCTGAGCACTCCTCCAAACTGCATTTTGCGAAGGGTTGAGAAGGGGTTATGGGTGATGAATTGGGTTTTTAGTGAGCTCATTAGGAAGCCAAACAGAGTCGAGACGCAGCGGAACGGAGTGGGGCCGTGGTGCAGCAATCAGTTCTGCTTGCTTTGTTCTGTGCCTCCAGGACATTTGTGAGCGAAAGTTCAGGGCAGATGGCTGATGAGAGAGGCCTGCCGAATGGAGCCCGCGATCTGATGGTTGACTTGTTGGTGTAGAACCTTTTATTCTACGGCCTCTTCGTGTTTTCGTGGCCTAACGGCCCTTGAAAACCCATCGCTGATGCCTGGCTCTGTGTGTAATACCTTCAAGGTGTCTGCTGGGTCTGTGTTAGTCTGAAGTGCAATTGAGGGTGGAGAATCTCCATAAATGCAGGTTTGCTGTGGTGATGTGTAGAATCGGGGATATGAAGCTCTTGAGGTGAGTGAAGTCGAATCCTCTGCTCGTGTGGTATATAATATTGCGCTCACAGGCCGTAGAAATCCCGTTTTGGTGAAAATTGATGTAATTTGCTGTAGTAATTATCTTAGTAATTAACTCTAATGATTGCGGTGTGAACGTGCTGCGGCTCCTCCAGTGGCTCTCGTGTACGCAGTCATTATTGCTTTCCGTCGTAATACAAGTGTGTGCTGATACTGACTAGAGAGAGAGGGAGAGAAGACTTGGATGCACCTCAGTAACCTCTGGGGCCAATTATTGTAATTTGATTTGGACGACAGGCTGCAGGAAGAGTGCAGGGTGTGTGTTGGGTTTGTGGGGCGTGTAGCATGTGTTGGGGTGTGTTTAGAGGGCAGCTGGAGTGTGCCTGGGCTGTTGTGGGTGTGTGGCTTTCAGTCCTTTCACCAGACTCTAAGGTGGACACTCGTAGGCATCACACATTTACTATTATCGGTCCTGCTCGCAGCAACTGTCAGATCAATTATCACTTTAAAGCAGCTTTACAGTATCAAACGGGAAGATAATGTGTTAATAATGCAGAGGAGGAGAGAAAAACCTGGATTTTTTTCAGTTAAAGTTTGTCATCCTCCAGTTAAGTTCAGTTCAGATAGCAAATGTGCAAATCCAGTAGACAATATTAAAATATTTGAAATATCATACTGCAGTTTTTCCCACCAGGCCTGGTCCCCGAAATAAATCACTGAGGGTGCTTCTTAAATTAGTCAGGGTGCTGTAACCTGAATAGTATACTATATATTACATTTGATAATATATTTGTGCCATCCATTGCTATGGTGCAAACCACGCTACCTTCAGTTTTTTGCATTCTCACAAAACTACGTAGTAATCAATTAAATTCTCTATGCTGCACAATGCATCTCTTATTTACGTTGTGTATACAGTATACACAACACCTGAACAAAAACTCCAGCACTTGGATTCTAACTTAACGTCATTCTAACCGATCAACTGTTGCGTTCAAGAAATAAGCAGATATGTCTGTGAACTGCATTGCTCAAGGCTGCAAATAAAAGCCACCTCCCAGAGCACAGTGCACTGGACAGTCAAATCTACAGTGCAATGCCATTATTTCAGCTTTAACCGAGGCTGCTGTTGATTTGGTATTTTCCAGCACCCCTGTAGAAACAAGCCTGGTTCCTGGAGGCACATTTCCTTTCTCTTTCTTTAGGGGTCTCCACTAACGAGCTGATGAGTTGAATCAGGTGTGATTGATTATGAAGAGGTGTCGGTGGTGCTCCAGGAACATGTTCGGGAGCTGTGCTCCTGCCCTGCATCCGTGCCTGTTTTTGCATTTGTGTTGAATTAGTTGTCTTTACAGCGTAGGTTCATGCGCAACTTCCTTAAACCGTCTCTCGGGATGTTGTTTCCCTGTGATTGTCTTTCATGTGGGCCAGAAGCTCAGAGATGCAGGAAACAGCCGCAGCACTTAATGTCTCATAAACTCATCAGAGTGATTAGCAGACTAATGAAGAGACGAGATGAGGGGCGGCGGGAATGCTGCGCTACCATCAGATGCTGGCCCTCCAAGGCCCTGTTTATGATGTAATGAGATAATTGGCGTTACAGGTAGCAGGTTAATTACACGTGTAATTACTCAAGCGCTTCACACTGGTTCTTCCGAAACACTATTGGCATATGATTATTATCTTCAACCTTTGCGAACCGATGCTTTTGTTGTGTTCTCCAATCATTCTGCGTTAAAGGTTCTCAATGATGCGTCGTTTCCATTTCCTCTGCACATGGTTTAGAGATTCAGAAATCCACAGTGTGTGTGTTAATAAGCTGCTTCCTCATACAGAGGTCTAATTAAAGAGTTTTATTCCACTTCATTTACAACCAAAAGAGAAGCTTCAGTGCCAACAACCGCACATTACATCTGCAGGAAAACAGCATGGCGAGAGTGAGAGCGCAGCTGTCCGAGGACACGATTGTTTGTGCAGTGTGTGTGTGTGTGTGTGTGTGTGAAGGTTATTCAGAGCTAAATGAACTGTTGCTTGTGTGTGGTTTTGGAGAAGTGGTTGACTAGTCTATTAGTTCTGCTGCTAGTCTGTGTTGACTATACAATCTGAATCAAGCTGAAACTCAAACCGTGGGTGAGTGATTAGCATGAGGTAAACAGGCCTCTGGATGTGAGCAGTCAGCGGTCTGGATCACTGCTCTCCAGCGTGAGTCCGTGAGGAGCAGGGTGCTGTGGACGCCGTCTCAGCAGGAGGCTGTAATTAGTGTCTTTAAGCTCAGCCTCTGACGGCACTGCCTCCATGTTCATGCCCCATTAGCCTGAAACAAATGTCCGAGCCAAACTAATCGGTGACTGCGACTCTCTTCGAGACAAAGGCTGGGAAACTTGATTTGCCTTTTTACTCTTTTCCCATCTCAGTTGTTGTCAGCATGGCTTCAATCTGCTGCTCCACTCTCAGCTAGCCGAACATGCAGAACATGATTATTATAACATGTTCCAATTATTATACTGATGAGACATCCCGGCCTGCTTTAATCCACAAAAACTCTTTTGATGCAAAAGGATGTGTTTAGGTTAACTCAACATTATTAAACAATATTTTTGGCCGTTTATAACCAGAGTAGATGTTATGATTATAAACAATTAATAGCAATTAATTGCATCTTTAAAGAAAGTGTTTGTTTGTAATATACACAGAACACACACATATAATCTTTTATTTTGATTAATCGTTTCACAGCACTAATATGCTTCACTATATGATAACTATAATTTTGAAATAATGATTTAACATCACTGGAACACCTGCCAGGAGCGCAGGCTGATATGGAGATCCATATTTAATAAGTAGCTTTCAATGGTGAGAAACTGAACTTTAATCTGCATTTTCCAGTCGTTCTTACTGTTGTCAATTTGATGTGGGTCAGTGGGATCCAGTTTAATGTGGACACACACTGTCTGTCTCTCTACTGACTCAAAAGTGAACATAGTGTACATAGTGGACACGTTTGAGCTGGAAAGAGGCAGAGAGAGAGAGAGAGAGAGGGCATGTTTTTTCCTTCTCCAAGGGTACTGCTTTTCCAAAAGTGCCTGGGGCGAGACTGCAGCACCTCGTCTCCCGGAGGCCTTTGGGCGTCTCCTAATAGCCCCAACACCCCCCCCATCTCAGAGGTGCATGATGGGATACTTCCCCTTCCCCCTCTCCTCTCCTCCTCGTGCAGTCCTCATGTTTTGTGCTGGCGTTCACATCCGCACAGGTTCAAATGGCAGAGTTGCCAGGGAACAGTCAGAGGCCATTAGCGTTTGGGACGATTCGCCCCGCGGCGCTAACCAGTGAGCAGGGCCATGTAGATTAGCAGCTTCACATGTAATGAGCAAGTTTGCCCTTTCTTTTCTTTTCTTTTCTTTTCTTTTCTTCTGTCTCTCTCACTCTCTCTGTCCGTCTTTGTTTCATTCCACTAATCCTGTCGCATCATTTTTTTGATTATTTCCACTCCTTTGACTCAGTGTCATGTGTGTTTGAGCATATTTTCACTAGTGATTGCATTATATATAACGGCCAGTTTATGGGCAGATTTTTGGGTAGATTATTGGGATCAGCTAAAAACACCCTGTTATCAATGCACAAATTTGCCAACAGGATAATGACATTTAATTATAATGACCACAAAACCAGTCATAGGGGCCAGTTTTTCGAAATCCATCATCATACACAAGCTGTGTAAATCCTCTCTCCGCTGATGTCTGGTTTGTTAGGAGATGACAATATTTGTCTGAGATGCAACTATTTGAAAATCTGAGGGAGAAGAAAAATTGAAATATTGAGAAAATTTCCTTTCAAGTTCTTAGCAATGCATATTACTAATCAAAGCTATATCAAAACAAAGTTTTTATATATTTTAAGTTGGAAGTATACAAAATATCTTCATGGAACATGATCTTTACTCTTTTTGGCATAAAATGCATTACAATGTATTGTTGTCTATTGCTACAAATACACCTGTGCTGCTGATGACTGCTGCTGCGCTCCAGAGACACACATTTCATTCTCTGTGATCTAGATCTGTTGAACACACACTGATCTCCAGTCATGAGTGTGTGTTTAATCTGTGTGTGTGTGGGGCGTCTGGTTTCTCCCCGAGCGGTCAGGGGCTGTAGGGTAATGAAGCGACGGCTCGATCTGTAAATACACGCGGGTCGCTCCGGACGCTGCGAGCAGTAGGCTATCGTGTTGCAATGAAAATGGAAACGTCAATAAAATTAATCTGGCCACCTTTTGGCCTGGACTGCTCGCTGTGGTCCACTCATAACACACCACAACAGACGAGTTTACACACCTCCTCCACTGACGTCATCCTCCGCTTGGCCTGCGTCTCACCACCACACCGGTATTGTTCTGACCCAGTGAATGAGCCTGGATTTCGGCCTTTTGCTGTGAGGTCACTTCCCTGGTAAAACAGCTCTAGACAGAAAAATAATAGATCAGAACGGAGAGGGGAAGGAAAGGCTTTCAACTGTCCTTGTATTCTTCATGTATTTTGCATTTGATTACGCCACCCATCGGATCTGTTCTCTTTCCTCTTTTTTAAAGTGATTAGCTGAAATATTAATGTGTGATTATTGCTTATATAGGTGCGCGTGATTGATGTCTCCCCAAAAACAGAGAGACGTGCAAGTATAAATTTGTAGAATATCGCAGCGCAGTGCAGGAGTTTTTCAGATACATAATTTAGATGCCCTGAAGGAAGGCTTTCAAGGCATTTTTGCCCAAGGCCAAGAAAAAATAACTGACTTTTAAAAGTAAATCATTTTTGGTAATGCACAATTAATGGCAGAGGAGACCGAAAGTAAGTCTGGGAAGTAGGTTAATGCTCAAAACGATGGACATCGGTCAGGCATGATATGCAAATGAGGTGCAGGGTTTTGTGTTTGTGATTATCAAATGGAAAGCTTTTCTCTTCGCAAGCATCCTGCGTGATGTTAAGCACAATAAGAGTTTGTTTTTTAGGGTTTCTGTAAGACGTGTTTCTAAAAAGCTCTCTTTTCATCCAGGAGATGGTTTAGACAACAGCGTGGCCTCCCCCGGCACGGGCGACGATGACGATCCAGACAAGGACAAAAAGCGGCAGAAAAAACGGGGCATCTTCCCCAAAGTCGCCACCAACATCATGCGGGCATGGCTCTTCCAGCATCTCACAGTAAGTCTCTCTTTCTGTTTCTGAGCATACGTGCTGAGATCTCACACTGAACTCACACAGATTGCGATTAACACACAGTCACTGACATAAAGACAGCAGTAAGATCCGGCCCTCCAATCTGATTGGATGATGAAAGAATGCCTACAGCGCTGTGGCTTTCACTGTTTCTATCACTCCACTTGACTGTGCTGCAGAAATAAATTATTTAGCTGTATTGTGTGTGTAATGCCATTCAATATTAATTTCAGTTTCAAAATATATGAGCATTTTCACACTTGCAGTAAGTGCTGCCTTGTGTATTCACAGCCGTATGATACTCTTGCTCATTAACAGAGAATGACTGGCCAGTCCTGTTCGTTAAGCGCTTTATTTTAGACCTTGTAACATATGTCACATGGACTTGCTATCATAATATTATGATAGTTGAGGACACATAATTTCCAGCGAACTTGATTGCACAGATACCATCTAAACTGTACTGAATTTAATAAGGAACTGACTTTTGCTGAACACTGAGTGTTTGCTGATGTCCTTTTGCATTATTGGCGCACTATTTAATGATACAAAGCTGCTTTGACATAATCTGTATTGTTAAAAGCACTATAAAAATATAGGTGACTTGAATTATATAAAAAAATAATTATGCATAATTGCATGCAAGTACCCTAGTCAGTAGAGTGGTGCAGTGGTGGACAAATTTATTAGAACACTTGGCATATTTAAGAGGTTTCAGTTGTTTTTGTTGAATTGACCATTACAGTACCCATAACTATTGCTGGCACTACTTGTGTGTTTTCATCAGTTCTTCCCAAAGAAGGTTTCCAGGGTTTCGAGTAGGTCCAAACGCTAATGTGTGAGAGTGTGTGTGGGTTTTAGAGAGTTGGCACGCGGGGTCGTGTTCCAGCGGCCTCTCTGATGTCACGACATCATCCGCGGCTCAGGATATATCGATCAGGACAGGAAGGGTCAGGTTTCTTAGGGAGGCGCTGTCATCCCCGAGCACACGAACACAGCATGTGCTCCTCAAGAAACTGAGAACTGTGAGTGTGTGTGAGGGGCATGCCCTGCCAACTCTGACGCCCAACTGCAGGCCAAAATAATCACACTCCTTAAACACAGCTAATTAAAAGGGCTGTGAATTCATTCTGAACTCTGCAATGTACTTATAACTCTCATCGTCATCATCATCATCAAAACGACTCCAGCGCAGCCCAATCTGACACGCAGACAAAGACGCCTCGCTTTTCTCTGCTTTATTCTTGCGCTCTTTTCATTTGTGGTCCCCTTTACACTCCCAGAAGCGCTTGTGTGTAGAGCGGTGAAGAGGGAGGCGTCGACCCACCACCTACCTCGCTGCTTTTACCCACAAACGCCTCTTGCTTCATTCACTCGGCTCCATATCACGCAGGAATTTCGCGCTTTTCTCAAAGATCATTAGGCGTCTTTACTGGCAGCTCGGGAGATCCCCATTCATGGCGCTCACAAGAGACGCACTCCTGTTCTTTTGGAATTGTTTTAAATGCAATGAAAACGTAAGAAGAATTTTCATTAGTGGAAATGCAGAAGTTTCCGTCATCCTTTTAGACGAGTCTTTTATGAGCGTGAGCAATAATCCATCCTTTCTAGCCCACCTTTCTATTTTTTCCATCCTTTTCCGACCAAAGAGACTTAATTGAATTATCTCGAGGTACAGACCGCTGCCCCCCGCGCAATCCTTTACACCGCGCCACACACTAACACATCAGGCCTTTTATTTTAATTTGTTAAGCAAATGTATTTTCCAGTTCAGGATGCATTTGTGCGCGGGTGAATTCAGGGGGACTTTGGCCCTGAATGGCCCGTAGCGGCAGCTCTCCATTCAGCCATTCATTGGAAGGGGCAAAAGAAAAGCGGCGAGGTTGTATTTTCTCAACCGCGGGGCCAAAGCGGAGCTGCTCTTCCATGAGCGGTAGGGGTCCTTTTACATATGTTCTCAACATTGAGCCATTGTCACCTATTCTGAGAGGCTCAAAAGGACGTAACCCCTTCCCTCCCCCCGTTTCCATCCCCCTCTCGCCGGCTAACTGTTACAATTGTGGGCTGAAATCAATGGCCTCCTCTTCGAGGAACAGCCAGTCCCACAGGACATTCAGCGCCCGCAGAACTCCAGAGTTTGGGTCAGAACGCGCCAGAGATGTACTCTTCCTCCTGGAGCGCTCTGGATCTCTTCCAGTGCCATTAGCGGGAGGAAATCCCAGCTGGCTGCCCTAAGCTTTCCCATACGGCACAGAGCTTATGTTATCGGAAAGATAAACTCCACTGTGGGGTGTATTGCTCTATTAGGCTTCATATTTAATGAGCGAGAAGAAGAAGAAGCTTCTACTTGGCTCACAGAGAGAGAAGAGTAGTTTGCGCTGACACCGCTGCAGGGTCACCCAACAGTTTAATGGAGACAAACTTTGAATCCTCTCAATTAGTCGTTTGGCGCCCTCAGCCTGTCTCCTGCTAAGACGAGGGTCAGCCTGCAATGAAAACAGGAAGCACTCAGATACAAAGATAGCACTCCAGGCCTGTGCTGTCCTTTCACTTGGGTAAACCTTCAAAAAGCTGTGAAAATAAATAGTCCTGAAAGTTTGGGGTGGCACCGTCTGAGGAAAACTGAATATTGTGATCTATAAATCCAGCCAATCTTTACTCATTTGGATTTGATTGGATTCCGAAAAGTCTAGTCAATTAAAGTCTTATTGGAGAATGTTATTACGTGAGGCTTTCTACAGAATAACATTTATTAAGGGCAGTGGCATTTAATAAAGCCTTGTTGAGTAATCAGTCAAAAACAGGCAGCTGATGGAAACACCTTCAATCAGAGACTCAGCAGCAAGCGTCACAAGTTCATTGCTCATCTGCCGCTTTTGTTCACCAGTTAAAGCCTCATCAGATAATGATGTAAACAAATAAACAGGATCAGCCTGCAGTAAAGCAAACAGAGCCGTTCTCGAGGCTCGTCTCAGACTAAACATTTGGGCTGACTGCAGCTGTTTGCATGTCTGATTCACGTCAGCACTCATTTCCACCGCCGTACTTCTGACAATAGTTTCAAACGAGGGACACACTCGCAAACACAAAAGACACCCTTCAAAACTTCTGTCAAATTCTTCCTCGCTCTCGCTGAAATGTGGTCAGAAGGTTCTCTCAGGGTCTTCCCAGCAGAGGTTTCCTCCCTCGCTGTGTGCTGTAATGCAGGGCATTCTTAAAGCAGCGGTTTCATTTAAGGCCCAGCGAGGTTGCTTTGTGATGCTCCAGGGGTTGCAGTGGGGCAACAATAATCTATCATGGGCTTGTTTGCCCTCTGTCCCCAGTGTAGCCTACAGTATATAACACTTCTCTTGTTTGCAAATGTTTGCTTTAGAGATGGGTTTGTGATATTTTAAACACAATGCTTCATTCTGCAAGAGATGTGAGGCATTTTGCATGTTGTGTGTGCAGTTCTTGGATGTGTTGAAAATGTGTGTAAGCAGCTAAAAAAATGAACTGATCAGCAACATTAGCATCATATTTTCAAAGTGAAAACTGGTCATAAAAGAAGCCATTTTACACTAATGTGAGCTTTATGTCAATGCTGAGATGCACAGTTTGGTCACCCTACTGTAAGGACACACTCTGGCTGTTGTAAATCTACAGGGTCTGTCTAAGCTGTAAATCTAGAAATCTAGTATGTCGCTGTAAATGGCCACTGCTGCAGTCAGTTTGTCAGAACCTCCGAGGCAGAGAGGCTTGAAAGTTCAGATGTCCATATCGAGTGACGCTTTCATTCTTGCAAGTCGTGGAATCAAATGAAAAGCCACATCGACCTTCCTCTGTCATATGCAAGGACTTAAAAATAGTTGCTTTCTGTGTGTGTTTGCAGTTTTTGGTAATCATGATAAGCAAATCAGCTCAAACAAAGAATCAAATCAGAATCATTTAAGATTCTACAGGGAATTTGCAGAGAATCAATCGTTTTACGGCGGATCACTGAGTCGGTCTGCGATTCACTGAACGAGCCGTATTGCATCAACTCTGCGCTGGATATTAAAATCCTGATTATAGTGTAAATACTATTAATAAGCACAGTAACAAGATACTTCTCTTTTCAATTGTAAATATGGCTTTATTGGAGAAGCGAGTTTGACGCAGTGCAGTCAGAGACACGGCAGGCAAAACTTAACTTACACAAACTCTCTTGTGTATTTGACCATTATCTTGGTTATTTGCCCAGTATTGACAATCTCCTTTTTGAGTTGGGATTCTCAATACGTGTTCTTTTGTGTTAATGTCGCAAGCTGTCCTGTGACAGTGTCTGTTGGATCTTCTTGCATCAGACAGGCAACAAGGTATCATAGGCCGATTTCCTGTAGTTGACTACACCGCTTGAGCAGTCACAATTCAATACTCGTACAATTCACTGTTGTGTAATGATGTGTAATGTTTTTGACATTTTGTTTATAATTTTTATATTAATTGTGCATATCCAGTATAAAGGTTAAGTAAACAAATGTGATTATTTCAGAGAAGCTTTTATACACCTTCAACACAAATACTTGAAGACACATTGAAATGACATACACTATGTGGTAAAGTACACATATTTTTAGCATCCCTTATCCTATAAGAAAAATCACAGTTGTATCTTATTTTCCTTTTCTGACGCTGTCAACCCTAGTTATTAGTGTTCATGAGAAGAGGCTATGGCATTAAGTTAGCATTCACTTTCCCTTTTAATTTCATGTCTGTGCATTTAAAGATCTGCAGCACACACTAACATGCTTCAGCATTCCTAGGTGCAGTTTAGGCAGCAATGGCAATGAAAGTAAATTTTAATGTTGTTGTCTGATTTCAGGCACATCCTTTAATGGGATTTGCTTTCAGGTCACCAAGTCCCTGTTTTAAACTGTTGTAGTTAAAATATTCTTAACATATGGCTGTTTGTAATAACCTAAAGGAAATCAACTGTCTTGATCTTGTTTTTGAGCATCATCCTGTATGTTGTGTAAGTTATGCCATGTTTATCACATTTGGATGCTTTCGAGCGATAAATGAGTCTGTCTGAACCTCAGAGATAGAGCGAAATCTTTGAGTTGAGGGATGACCTTGCTGACACTTGGAATGTTCCTACATACCCAGACTGAGTCAGTATTAATAAAGATGGCTTGAGCAGGCTGTAACACGTTGTTCCATGCATGTGTGTATGAGGGGAATGCGTCTGCTCTGACCTGAAATACACAAAAAGAGTGAGGAGAACAAGAACTTCAGATTAACTCTCTCACGTCTCACTGGACAGGTCAAACTGTCCTCCCCCAGACAAGTACACAAGCAAAGCTGCCAATGCCAGTCCAGCAGATTTTCAGGAAGCTGTTATTAATTTGTTGAACATGTTCAGCCTAATCCTCTTCAAACTGTTGCTGCTCCATTTTCGTAAAAGAGGAAACCTGTGATGTTAGAAGTCTCTAACTCATACTGTAGCATCCATTCGGCAAAGCTGTAACTAATAAATAGTGTTTGTGTGAAATTAATGCATGCATTCACATACTTGTGTAGAGTGTGTCTCAGACCAAAAAGAGGGAGGTATTAGGGGTGTGGGTGAAGAAACATCTCAGACATAGAAGCGGAAAACTAAGAAAGGACAGTGTATGTGTGTATGGAGCAAAAATGAAAAGCAGACTGTGTTTCTCTGTTTAGTTTGTCAGGGGACTGGCGCTCCTCTGAATCCCAGCGCTCTGTTTCTGCTCTGTGATCTTCCCACCCATTCTCTGCTGCTGTTTTTATTCTGTTTTGTTTTTCCAGCACTTCTCCTCACGGGCCTCTGTCTTAGCTCTGTCTGCACCTCCTTTCTATTTCGTAATGACGGCCGAGTGCTGTGACTGCGCAGTATCATTTCGTATCTTGAATGGTGCATCAAAGGCGACAAACAAAATGCACCAATTTGCTGTGGTTTCCTCTCAGCCTCCCAAGACGCTGGCAGACCGAGGCCTGGGCTGTGGTGTGATCCTCGCCATTCGGTTCAGGCTCATGAGGGAGCTTTTCATGATGACTTAAACTGGTGAGCAGTATCAAGAACATCCCCAAAATGCCAAAGAAAGAAGGCTGAGGTAAATAAAAGACAGACAGATCAACTAATCAAATCGGAGCGTTTTGGCTCCAGATGCGAATGCATGTGAATATTGATCAGATCGCAGTAGTTGTAATGTCCCCGGGGCACGGCAATCCCTGCTCAAAATCTACAGCGATTTAGATAAAGAGACTTGGCGAGACATTACGGATTACAGCAAGCAGAACCTCCTCGTTTTTTCTCCTCCTCCTCTCCCTCTTCAACTGGGGCGCTGAAGAAAAGCGGGGAAAACCTGTAATTACACACACTCTTCTGAATCTCCCTTAATGTTCATTATTTGAAACCGGCGGCAATTACAAGTTCAAAGGGGCTTAGAGGGCCAGCAACCCGCATAATCGCCAGCAAATGAAGTATAGCCTGTTCACGGCAGCGGAGCGCGCTGCTGGGGGGGTGAATCATGCATTTCCATACAGGCACAAATCTCTGCCACCTCGGGGCTCCGGCATGCACTATCCCTGCCTCGCAATCCTCTTAGCCATGGCTTTTTGTCTGCCTTCACCCACCAGCAACCCTCTGACATAGAAAATGTATCAAACTTCACCCTGGCTTATGTCGTACAATCACTGCTGTTTGTCCTCATGTTTGTGGCTGCCAAGCCGCCCACCCTCTCCTCCAGATTACGCTGCTCCGTTTCTCTCTCTCTCCTTCTGCTCTCCCTTCCTTCCATCTGACGACACATCCACGTGATGCAAGCTCAGGAGTCCCAGCAGGTGTATTTCGGTTACCTTTGGAGGTAGTCACAGCGGCTAATTCTGTCCACAGGTGGCTCTTTGCACATCGAGAGGAGGGCTTGTGAGGCCGGCGGTTAGCTCTGGTTTCAGAGCCGCCCAACTGGCGGTCATTGTATACATCCTCCTCTACATCTACACCTCCGCACAAGAGGCTCTCTTTCTCTCCCTGTGCCGTGTTTATCTTCTTCCTCTGTCCTGGTTCAGTGCTGCAGGTCACCTTTCTTTTTGTGGGCTTTCGTGTGCCTCCCCCGGTCAGCTGTGTGCTGATGTTTGCATTAGGGATCTTTGATAAAATCTCCATAGGGACCTGCTCTAGTGCTCACACCATTTCCTGCCTTCTGCTCCCATTGTTTGTCTCGCTTGCATGGGGAACGTACAACTCCCACCTGAATTCAATAAAACGTTGCTGCTCCTTGGCATGGCGAACATCAGACAGTTCATTTTTCATCCGGCAAAATCTCCTCGAAAGGAAGCGAAGGCTGGCTGTTTCATTAAGTGGCCCATCCAGGCAGACACATGCACCACAGCAGAGCCCATGTTTGCCTAAGCAAGTGTGCATATTAGAAGGGAATCCACGGAGAGATTAATGGGCTACTGCTTCTGTACCATTGATTATCTCCACGCCATTTTCCCCTCTTCTTGAACACATATTAAAAAGTAATGAAGCCTACGGAGGATAGGAAGGCAAGACTTCACGCATCATTTTACGTTATCTGAACTCTAGCAGCAAGGAATCTCTTTAAGGCATGGTTTGAGCAAAATTAAGTAAACAAATGTGGAATATGCCTTTGAAACAAGCTGCAACGACTGTTTAAGCAGAGACAAGCCCCTGACACATGGAGAGAACTCTGCAGATGTTAGCAATTTTGTTGTGCAGCTTTCCTAACCTTACGACGAGACCTCAATTGCTGGGATTTAGTAACCAGTGACAGCAATGAAAACGTGGAAGATGATCAGAAGCCCCCGGGATTAGAGTGATCTGCAAAGCTAGTTCAGTAGTCTGTTATAGGTCTCCGGACAAACTTTTTTTTGGGAAATATGCACCAGCACTGTGCATCTCCGCCATTCTGTTCTCCTCTGTCATGGCCCTGCTGAAAGGGTGGGCGGGGTGGGGGGATCTTTCAGGAAAATCACTTCCTGAGACATTACGTGAATCAGCAGACAGCCTTATGGCCCAGACCTTCCCAAGAGTCTATACTCTGGAGTTAAAGGTGAGGAACCACATTGAAAACCTGATGGGAAACAGTTTTTCCTGCCCTGCAGAGCTTTATTTTGAATGCTCTTGGCTTCATTTGGTTTTAGTATGTGGTAATGACTTCTGTGCTAGATCTTCCTCTACAGAGCCCAACCCTCAATGGCATAGCCATTACTGAAGCACTTTTACCATTATAGAGGCACGCCACTCGATTCCCGTCAGACGGAGTTGACTGTACTGCATGCAGCTCTGCATTGGATCATGAATTATTGTGCAGCAGTAAGACAGGGAATCAAGTAAGGGAAAAAAGAAGAGTTAAAAAATCAACAAACACAATGGAAAGAACACAACAACAGCTGTCTTACACCTCAAGCAGGCTTCTCTGCAAAGTGATTGGAGAGGAGCGGAGCTTGGGTTACATTCCTGAGATGGGGATGGCTGGTGTTGGTTTCAGAGGTGGTGGTGGTGGGGGTGGAGACAGCTCAACAAGTTGTTGAAAAGAACACAGACGCTTGTCATCAGCCTCCAGAGCAGGGAGCCATCTGAGTGCATTTTAGTTGCAGAGGTTAATGACCTCCCTTTGCTCTTCCGTCCTGCTGGAGTCCAGTGCACCAGCAGCACTCTGCTGCGTTTGAGCTCACAGTTCTTGCTTGTGGCCTGGATCACTCCAGAAAGCTGTAAGTGGATCCTGACAATCCCTTTTTATCTCTCCCTCTAGGGCAGCGCGTAAACTCTCAGAGTAACGGCGGTGTTTGGATTACCGTAGCTCACTTTGATGCCATGCAAAGTGCAGAAAGAAGAAAGACAGAGCTAGAACTGACGTGCACTTTTTTTATTTGTCGGTTTAGTGGACCTACAGTACGTCTACTACAGGGACAGTCAAGCCAGAGTCAAGTTGCGTGCTCAAAGGCACAGCGATAGGGAAACTCAATCCTGTCATGAATCACTCCTTTTGGGGTTTGAACAGCCCTGCAGTTATTGCACAACTACCATTAGAGATGTTAATCTGCTGTGATATTCAAGGTTGCAGTTCTCAGCGACCTTTTGGCTTTCAAACGTTAGTTTCATTAGGTAGGAAACTGTTAGCTAAAAAAAGAAGAAAGCAGGCTGCATTTCTTATTTGTGCTGCCTGTTGACCCCCATCCACTAATAAACGGTAAGCTGAGCAAGCTGTTGGTCATCCTCTCATGGGATTGTTGGGTAGCTGCCAGTTTCCTGCTTGCTTTGTCAGTGGATAAAGTCGGTAACAAACGAGAAGCCTACAGTCAAGCCGGTCAGTCGGGTCAGAGGTCAGCAGGCCTCAGGGCAGGATTGAGCAGAGGAGCACTATGGGGAGAGCACAGGCGGCTGGAATGCACCTAAAAGAGGCCCTTTGCTCTGTTCCTTAGCTCTCCTGCTCTTAGAGCCATTAAAACTCTTCCTACATCCCTTAGACTAAAACATCAAGAGTGGAGAGTCCCCAGGGCTCACAGCAATCCACCGCCTGAGTGTGCAGCGCTGACGGGAGGTCTTGATTTCTTTCAAAGGTAACAAAGCCCTGTGTAAAGAAGAGCGTTTGTGAAAGGTCATAAACGACGAAAGCAGTAAGCACAACAGGTAAGATTTTTGTAAGGTTGGTCTCGTAAGGTTTTTGCCATCATGACCATGAGAGATCTTGGGTTTATACTGTCCTGCTGAGGTTGGCTTGATCATTTTAGCAAGGCTGAGCTTACTGAAACCCTCGGTGCCGATGCTTTGTTTAGTCCTCGTGGAGAATCAGCTAAATGGGCGCCATGCTTGACTTCTACATTTTTAGCATCATTAACCTACAGGAAATTGCCCCTGCAGCTGTTTGCCGGCTGCTTGGTTGCTCCACATTCCAAGCTAATGGCTAAACATCAAGGTTTCCTCTACTGTGAATTTTGACTCTGAAGCAGATTTGACAACTCGAGTTTTCTAGTGTAACAAATGAAACATGACATTTTGGGTTCAGAGCAGGGCAAAAGATGCTAAAACGACTGCTGCTCCCAAACCAAGCCACAGAGACAGTATGTGTAAATAACCCTTCTCCTCATTATGAAGAAATAGGCCAAGTACTTTTAAATGCTTGCAGAGCTAAATTATGTATATGTGCTAAGTATACAGTATCTTACATTAGCCTCTGCTGTTGCCTTGTCCTTCAGCCTCAAATGCCGGCACAAAAGGAGTCTTACAATACTGCGTGCTGCCAAGACCTGCTCGCATAAAAGGGTTTGGCTGGAATATTGAGGGGTTGCTTAACTACTTTGTTGCCTGCAAGGAGAACGACCCCGTTGTTCTTTGGCTGCCCAGTGGCCTTTTGGACAACATTTCTGTTCTCCAGCCCAGTCCATGTACCCCACGAGCAATAAATATCCTTTTCTCTCTCATGAAGGCAAAATATATTAAAGAATAGCATAAGTAAGTCTTGCCCTGTGGGAAGGTGGGGGCTGGACAGCAGTAAGCCATAGGTAGTAGCCCAGTGGCCTAATGAACGTGACCCATGAGGTCTCGGCTCCGTTGCTCACGGGTGCCATCTAGACTAATCAAGTCATTACAGACTGGTGAAGACACGAGAGAGTTCTTGTTAGGCCAGATATTTTGTGTTTTGTTTAGTTCGTTTTTTTCAGTTGTAAATCTGTTCTGAGGCCAGCAGGTTGTTTGCTTCATTTTACGGGCTTTTATTTTACAGTGTGAACAGAGGTCATGTTTATCTACTTGATTTGCCAATTTGCCTCTGAGCATGAGTGTTCACGTGACTTTATGACAGCCAGTAGTGTCAACTGACAAGACTCTTTCCCTTCCGCTTCTTCCACTCTGAAAGAGTGCAGGATTATTCCTGCATGCACACGCAGTAAAAAATAGCCGGTTGGTCATGGAACCTGCTGTAAAAAAAAAAAAACTCCTGCCACAAAAGGGTTTGCCTGATCAGGTGGAAAGAGACATTCTAGGGCTGTTGTGGTGAGACTTTAATTTGGTCAAATGTACACCCTAAAGCCAGAGGGTTAAGAGGATGAGAAGAGATTCAGTCTATCTTCTGTTCCCCTTTCCCTACGCAAGGACATGGAGATCAGGTTCCTCCCCTTGAAAGAGCCGGCTGGTCTGTAAGAGAAGCCATGAACCTGATCTGATGATTAACTAGCCTCATCACTATGGCTGTGGGCCACATCCAGACACACACACATAGTCAAGGTTTTTTTTGTGTCCAAGTCACAAGGTCTACACAAACCCCCACTGCTTTACACCCTTCACGCTCGCTCTAATTCGAGGGGTTTGCAGGGATTACTGTTAATGCTGCACCTAGTCAGGGTTAGTGATTTGAACGACCCCAAAAAACTTCAGCATCGTTTGTGCCCTCTTAAAGGGATAGCGGTTAATTACTCACCTTCATGCCCTCCCAACCCTGTAATGTTTTTGATGATGATTATGTTGTTTACGGTGCATACATGTGTTAAGGTACTCTCCGAAATTCATTGAAAAAGAAATGTCGAATGAAAAGTCTTTATTCTTGTTTTATTCTCATAGCTTCGCAAAAAAGTTTAGCCACTCATTTTTTACCGATGTCCATGCTATGTTTCTGAATCGGGGTCAGATTTGTGTTCTGAAGACGAACGGATGCCCTTTAAGAGGCTGCTAGCTTCATTTAGCCGTTGTTTTATTGTCTAATGTTTTTTCGCTAGAGCACATGTCAGTGTGTGGAGCAGCTAAAGAGCAAAACTTTCTGTAATTGTTTGTATCTCTCGGTGTGCGTGTTGGGCTGTGTGTGTATCTCACACTGCAGTGGGTGTGTGTTTGTTCCCCTGTGCGGTACTCTCTGACGGCCTTGAGAATGGGAGTGATTGATTTTTAGCGCTAATGCTTGTTTACCCTCAGCAACTGCGTTCCAGGCCAACCTCACGGGGGTGCCCACCTCCTCCTCACACCCTTCCCAGCATCCCCCTCCACCTGGCCTTGCCAATCCATGTTTTTGCGGGGCAACAGTTTGCTTGGCAGGCAAATTGATAGCTAGAGTCGCTCTAGAACCTTGCACCATCTTCAGTGAACATAAATTATTGGTGTAGAGCAAACAGGGGGGCTGGCGGCAGTCCAGCGGCTCTGAGCCCAGCCAGCAATTGTTGTGGGGGCACAGAGAGAGGAAGAATTAGAGAGAGAGAGAGGGAGTCTAGCTGCTCTCCTCAATAGCTTTTCATGGCGCACTGGGCTCCAGGTGCCCCTTTGAAGCCACATAAATTGAAACTGTTTTACCTCTGAAAAAACCCACAACTGAATCCGATCCTAGATCATACTTTCATACGTGTGCACGCAGAAAAACACAATGAGCGCTGGCATGCACTCATGGCTCGAGCATCGGGGGGTGTATTTGTGATGGTGCATTTCATAAAACTGAGGACGTGTTCTCTTTTGTGCATGCATGTGTGTGTGTGTGTGTGAGGCGAGTTGCATTCTTGCCCGCTTCCTTCTTGTTGTCTGGATGCAGCAAAGTGCTGAAGAAAATCAAACGCACACAAAACGCTACCTAAGCACACACATTTCACTTTACACACACAGGCTAGAGTACACAGAAGCAAGCTCCTTTTGTCCGTCCTTTAAACAAAACTTCAAACACAGCACTGCATTTCATAATCAAACTTACCTTAGTCCTTCTTTCTTATTCCAAATACAACAAACACACTATATATTATTCATGAATTTGTCTTGTAAGAAGGAATATATATACATTATATTCAAATCAGTCTTATCAAAATAAACCTGCAGCCTTCATTTGGTTGGAATATCATTTTTGCAGAAACACACACATATGTAAATGCATTATTAACAGCCTCTCTAAATTTAAAATGTGCCAATCTTTCTGCAGATTTCTCTGTAGCAGATATTAAAATGTCATTCTGGGCTTTGATTGATTTCATTGGGAGTCTGTGTTATCTTGCTGCGCTCAGTTTGATTAAACATACAGAGACGATCACAGTCAATTTGAGCTGCGCGTCACGGGGAAACTCAAATGCTTCAGCGATGATGGAGTAGTTGGAGAATAATTGAAACTGTTGGTGAGAGACAATGAAGTATTAAGGATGTGCCCTTAATTTCCGAGTACAGCTGTTTGTGCATTGTCATTTTAGCATTTAGCTGGATGCATTACGTTAAGGTTAGTGTTTTTACACTAATTCAAAGTCAGAGTATACAGATCCGCTGCACGGTAGCTGAAAAAGCATGCACACTTCATAGATGCACTGCATCATTCAGCCTGCTGTTTTCAACACACTGCTCCTGTGCACTAATTCTTATCTCGGCTATAGCGTGTGAATGGGGCTGCAGTTCAGTCGGGGGATGTGCTGGGTTTCATTAGGCTGCAGGGCTCTTTAATTCATTGCAGTCTGGCCTCGTACTGATGAAGTCATTCATCAAGCGCACGGTCAGCCGCTCCGCTGGGGAGTGTGTGTGTGTGTGTGGATGGGGGTTGATGTGTGTTCGGGGGCACTGGGGGTTCAGGCTCGACGTTACACTGAGCTGCGGTGAAGAGCACATCACACCCTGTAATTTAGCCAATAGAGTGCAAACACACATGCACACACATGCACTCTGGGAAATAAAATCGGCCCACATGCACTTGCTGCGGACTGCATGATGCACTGACACATCCCAGAGGACTCCTTCCCCCGACCGCGTGTGTGCGCTCAGAATGGCGCGAGCAGCAAAAAGCCGGTGCCATTAACAGGCTGCAGCGTAATTAACAGTTGATTCGATCGCAGGCTAGCGCTGGCATCTGCAATAAAATAAGCTGCTCATTTTTCTGTCTAATAATTTATAGACTGCACCTCTTCACATTCTGTGGTCAGTCCGTTTCTCAGGATATTGCTCTGGCTCTTAGTAATTCACTCTATTGATTGAGTTTAAAGCGACAGGAACACTTTCAATCTTTCTCTGATCTCTCATGCTAAGCTTACTCTTCGTCATGCTGTTAGCGTGTCATGCACACCGCTGGACGAAATTAATAATTCATATTAAGGTAGTGCTCTGTTCAGGTTTCACTTGTTTTGTCATTTGATGCTTTATTTTACAGTGCTAGACTCGACCTGCGATGTCACTCGGATGCATCTGTATTTACAGAACACAAAAAATACAGAGAGAGAGATCAGTCGGGCACGGCAATCTGCATAGGTTATGCATAATCTAAATAATTTCTCTGTGGATGACCTGCATAATCCATGCGCACATAGCACGAGTGTAACATCACGGACGCACTTCCATGGCCGTGTGCATGGTTTATCTGTATTTACAGTGATTTGTGGAGCAGAGCTCAATGAAAGCGGATCTGTTGTATATTGTGTGTCTGCGGTCAGGATATCTTAAGCTGGGTTTGAAGGGTTTTATGCACTTTCTGTTTTTTTTTCCTGGCGGGGGAGAAAAGATATAATGTCATCTCACTCCATGAAACGTGTCTCTGGTTAGTTGGACTCATTGGTTTTGTGGTGGCTGGACTGGGATTGTTTTAATGATGCAGAAGAGCCGGCACTGAAATAACACTGACGCATTTGATACATCATACGACATCAAATCAACACTTACATTCAAAATGAGCTAATGTTTTTGGTTTAGTAGCGATTTTGTGTGTGTGTGTCATGAGTCAGTGCTGGGATGCATTCACACTGTAAGATTGAATTCAGCTTCTGTGTTCGTGTTCAATGCAGAGAATCTTATGCTGTCTGTGAGAGGATCACACACACACACACACACACCAGTGTATTGTATGTGTGCTTCACAGAAAACAGACCTTGTCTTGCCAAGCATATGTCAGCACTTTGCAATCAAAAAATGTATTTCTATGTGCCCATTATCATATTTCTTTGTTAATGATTTTAGCATATTAAAAGCCCCAGTGTGCACAAGTAGAAATCTGATTCATGCGTCTCTTTTTCCTTCATTATTTGTTCAGTCTTACAATTGTTTCCTGATTAATTGGACACATTCCTGAAATGTTCCCTCCTCCCGCTCTTTAATTAAACCTCGGCCGTTTGTTTCTCGACGTGAGCACTCAGGGTCAAAATTCAGCTGCATGTCAGTCGAGCTTATTTTATGCTTTTGTTCTCAGTGACTTATATACAATTTGTAAGATTGACCTATTAGTAGAGAAAATGTGTCACCTACACCTACTGCACACAGCCTGTGTGTGTGTGTGTGTGTGTGTGTGTGTGTACCTGTGTATAATGACATAGGTATTACAATATGAAGCTGATTTATAAAGACTTTTTCAGTGTCCCCATAAATTAAAACACTTAAAAAACCTACTAAATGGTGTTTTTTTTTGAGAATGTAAAAGTGTGTAGTGTTTCCTGTAAGGGGTAGGTTTAGGTATAGGGTCAGTGTAGGAGTCTGTACAGTAGAAACACCATTACACCTATAGAGAGACCCCAGAAATAAAAAAAAACAATGTGTGTGTGTTTGAGTGTGTGTGTTTGAGTGTGTGTGTTTGAGTGTGTGGGCGCACATGTGTGGCGAGGGCTGAATCAAAGCGGAGCGTGAGGTTTGTTTGGTTCTTAATCTGCCTCTTAAAGACATCTGTCAGTGCGGATCACTATTGTTTGTCATGCTGGAGACACGCTCGGCACAAATTCAATCCTGCCATTTCTATCATGTCACATTTGGTAGATCAACAGTGACACAAATTGTATCATTGCATCCCGCGCAGGGATTGTGTTTGCAGGTGCGACTCCTGGCAATAAGAGACCTTTGCAGAAACGTCTTGATTTAGCGCTTGGCCTGCGTTCATCAGCGTCACAAGGGACGAGCTCAAGTCATTTCTCTAACCGTCGAGGAAAGGAGAATGTCTTTCCGCTCCGAGCGATGCGTTTAAGCTGACTGGAGAATTCACCGCGGTGTCGTACGGATCTGTGTGTGTAGCGTGCTTCTGTTAAACCGGTCCTAACCTGGTTCACTCCTCACCGCTGATCTCTGGTCATGTTGGTGTTCATACAAACAGCAGCACCGCCTTCTGTGATTTGATTGGCTATCCCAGTTTCTGTGAGACAGACAAGTCTAAAATATCCACCTTATTCCTAAAAGCAAAGGTATTTGTGAGACTTTTGGTTCATTAGCTGCTATAGAGAAATAACCAGAAGAATGACAACACGCAGAAAAAAGTAAATCTGTTTGCACTACAAACCAATACAAATCATAATTAAAATAATACAATTAAAGTACTACAATAAGACACACCAATTCACAGTATCAAGCAGCGAAACGAGACAGTCCGATATACCTGGAAGCAAATAAGACCAGAACAAAGACTTTATTTACACATTTTTACACCAGGAGTCAGTGCATAGTGTTTCAACCTTTCAAATGACACCAGACAGAGAAGAAGCATTGTTTATTTACTGTGAATATGCAGTGTTTGTTGATTGTGTGTTGTTTCCCGTGATCCTGACGCAGCGTGTTCTCTTGTGTTCTCTTGCAGCACCCGTATCCTTCAGAAGAACAGAAGAAGCAGCTCGCTCAAGACACGGGCCTCACCATCTTACAAGTAAACAACTGGTGAGTCCAGTCACTTCTCTTCTCTATCACCAGCAGTGTTGACCACGTATTGCTGCCGTTCGACTCACATTTGTCCCTCTTTGATGCATGAAGGGGACGAGGACAGCGCTGCACCTCCTCCCGATCGCTCGGTGCCGGATTAGAGCCGCGGCGCTCTGACCGCCAGCGTCTTTGTAGATGGCTTAGCTCATAACTGGAGGTGGTGGATTAAATAAAATGATCACAGAGCCAAAGAAACGATACAGGAATTATTTATCAAAATACTCGGCCGGGCTCTTTTTTATCACAGGCTTAATTTCGCTCGCTACATTCTGCGACCGATGTTCAGATTAATTGAGCTGACAGCTTCTTTTCAAAACACCGGGAAGGTATTTGCACGGATTTTCTGGCCTTACACAAACTTAATTATACGGAGCGCTATTTTATCAGTATAATTCCGTGTAGTGGAGCTTCTATTTACAAATGAGAAGTCCGTGGCTTTTATTCACAGCTTCCCTTAATGTATTTATCAAAGTGGACTCATTTACGCGGCGCTCTATCTGTCGGGTACAGACGGCGGCTCTCGGCTTTATCGGCCCGGGGCCCCGCACGCCTCCCCGGGGTCAATTGATTTTTTTGCTTTTGTGATTCATTTTTCCCCTACACCTCATTCTGGTGCCGGCTCACAATGAGCAACACGCCTGGAGAATGAGCGTGATTTGTCTGCTGGATCTGGCCAGGTACTTAAATTGGCCACAGGAATGCAGATCTGCCTTTCACGCGCCTGGCGGCTGGATAGCGTTTCAATTACGCCGGTAACTGAGCTTTGGTCCCGTCACACACCTACAGCAGCAGAACACTGAGCTGCTTTGCCGGTTTCATGCTGATTAATGCTGAAATAACTGGAAAAAACTCAAAGGACCCCAAGAGAGAACGAGCGAGAGAGACGAGACTCCTGCTTTACTACTAAAAGACTTGAGATTCTCCATCCATCTACAGTATCTATCTGTCTGCCTTTTGTGTTTCAAACAGATTTAATTAAACAACAAATAAATGTGCAATATAAATGCAACAAAGGTATGTATATGCTCTCATCAATCTTGGGTCAAAAAAGTCAATAAATTATTATTTTAAATAATTTAAATAAAAAAATAGAAATATAAATCATTTTATTGGTGTCTCCTGCTTTGATGTCAACCGTGTTACCCTCATCAATAAACCCTTGAAGAATAATGTACATTCAAGTCACATGACTTCTAGGAAGTTACATCATCTCTCAAACAGGATTCCTGCACTTAAGGGCCATCGTGCAGTGTCAGCCCTGTTATCAGTTTAAAATGTACATTTAAACAAAATGTAATTTCTGACCGTGAATATAACCAATATCTACCAGTAAAATAATGCATAAAATGTACAGAAAGTGCTTTTGTGAAGTTGACTGTTAGCTAGCAATTAGTACATTTGTTTGAAATCATCATCCCTGTTACTGTCTAAAAAGTAAAGGTTTTGACATGTGGGTAACAGGGATGACACAGATTAGATTTCACCCTGTTTTTAAAGATTCAAATCTAGTAACACTCGTGTCAGTAACAGGGTTGACCAAAATACCAAAACATGAGGTAGAATATAGTCTGAGATGGCTATCTCTCTCTCTCTCTCTCTCTCTCTCTCTCTCTCTCTCTGGGGTCAGGCAGTGGTAGTGTTCGCTCAGCTCTCAGATCTTCCTGATGTTTCTGCTGATGGGCCGGAATGGTCCTGGATTCCTCCTGTGACGGTCATTGTATGGGTCCTGCTTTGATATAGAGCACAGGACAGAGAGACAGGCAGGACGGAGGTTTGCATGGACGTCCTGAATCAGGTCTTTGTTCGGAGGCACAATCAGACCTGGAGGAGGCACAAGGGCGCTCTGTGTAACGTGTCAATAGACAGCGCGTCTCCTGCTCTGACCAGCCCGTCTACTGTCCATCTCTCTCTGCGCCGCCGAGCTGATCTCTGCTCGTGTGTGTGTGTGTGTGACGCTCGCTGCTGCTGGGGGTTTACCGTGTAGCAGTGAGACTGCACAGCGATCCTGTTTGACCTCAGAGAGAGAGAGAGAGAGATGCTTTACACACTACACCATAACTGCAGCTGTGTGTGTGTGTGTGTGTGTGTGTGTGAGGCCTGATCACATGCTGACAGAAACACTCCTCTGCTAAACACACACTCACACACAGCTTTACGAAAGAGAGGCGGGCCTGTCTCATTATCGGTTGCTCTTGTAGTCATTTCCGGGTGTTTCTTTAACTTCAAGAACGTTTATGAAATTATGAACGTTTTGGAATCGTTTTACCAAGCCTATGAAGGTACTATATAAAGATATTATTTATTACACACGGAACTGTGACCCAAACAAATAGTGAACCATTCACAAACAATTTCAAAATCAGTGCATCTCTTTACTGAATATCTTTATTTTTCGTCTTTTACAAACAAGCTAGAGAAAACACAGCGTTACACAACAGAATAAATGATGCTTCGAAAAGTGATGGAAGAACAAGTTAATGTCCACGTAAGTGTCTGTCTGTGTTATCACTCACAGAGACTCATTTGACTAATCAGCTGATGAATGGAGTGGAATAGGTGACTTATGAATGACCTTTGACATCTGCCTGATGCCCACAGAAACACACACACTGTGTATTTGTGTTGTTTCCTCAGCTGTGTCTCGACTGTATATGAACACTCATCATGAGTCTGCTTACACTGAGACGACTGCAGAAGGGCTTTCATAACTCTCTCTCCCTCCCTCGCTCAAACAGATCAGCTTTATGTTTTTTATGACCCTTTCACTTGGCACGACCAGCTGTTATGAAATTCAAAATAATGGCTTAATATTTTCCAAATGTAATGTAAAAAGTATAAACTGGCCTGTGAAGATGTTTGATTTTGCTCCTCAGAGCATGGGAAAGTTTGGAGGCACTGAGTTTAAACACACGGCGTCTCCTTCAGATCTGCGCACACACACACTCACACACACACACATTGGTTTTTGTTATTTATGGGGACTCTTCATAGGTGTAAGGGTGTTTCTACTGTACAGACTGTATGTAGTATTGCCCTACACCTAAACCTACCCCTTACAGGAAACTGTGTGCATTGTTAGATTTTCAAAAAATATATAATTTAGTATGTTTTTTAAGTCTTTTGAATTACAGGGACACTGAAAATGTCCTCATAAATCACCTTCATATTGTAAT
>JAUCMT010000036.1:16397955-16422305 GCA_032357475.1 Enteromius thamalakanensis
TGTACAGACTGTATGTAGTATTGCCCTACACCTAAACCTACCCCTTACAGGAAACCGTGTGCATTGTTCGATTTTCAAAAAATATATAATTTAGTATGTTTCTTAAGTCTTTTGAATTACGGGGACACTGAAAATACACCTCATAAACACCTACATATTGTAATACCTATGGCATACCCATGTCATTATACACATCTGTGTCCTCATAAACAACATAAACACACACACACACACACACACACCGTCTGTCTGTCTGTCTCTGTGTTACACACTGGCACAATCTCCACTGAAGTTACTGGTTATCCATTTAACTTTGACCTAGATGAGATTGTCCAGTCTTTTTCTGGAGTCTCGCGGGCTGCTCTTTCTAAATATACCGCTGAAGAGAGGACGAGTGGAGACGAGCTGCTGGCAGAGAACATCGTCAGCATCGCTTGCATTTAGGGACCGCTAATTGGCAGTTAATTAGCAGAATTGACTCAGTTGTTGGTTCCCATGTGCCACCCTCACCCCCCGCTCCAGCTTCAGTTGATCTGATATGGCCCATCCGCTTTTGGCTCACTAGTCTGCCTCAGAAGATCCAGAGAACCGTAGCAGTGAATGTGCTGGAAATGATTCTCTTTCTCAGCGTCTTGTTTATCTAAACATTCCTGAATCAAGACGAAGCAACATGTGTCGTGTGTTGATGCATTAGTTACCAGCTTTCAATCAATCCTCATTTCTTCATGTTAGTTCACAGTCCATTAACTGATGTTAACAGATACAACTTTTCATAAAGAAGAAGAAGAACTTAATGAGAGATTAGTTTTTTTCAACTGCTTACATTTACAACTCACAAAATACAAAACACCATGAAATGTTATGAGATTGAAAACTCTATCAGAGTAAATATAGATAACAGATCTTCATCATTTAAACGGAGATGTGCAGAAGACAGTGGTTTTGTGTGCTGTTGTAAGCATAAGTGCAGTGAATGCAAATGAAAGCGAGCCGGGCCACAGGAGTGAAGCACTTTCATGTTCTGGGACGGCTCGCTTTGTTTTGAGGGGGTAACAAATAGAGAAAGATTGAAGAAAGAGAGGCATCTGAGAGCAGAAGGTGAATAAGTGGGTTAATTTATACGGTCTGCAGGTACGGTGCGCGCAGAGAGAGAGAGAGAGCGTCTGTAGGATGCTGCTGCGCCTCGGGCCATCTGTGAGCCGAATAGCAATTTTATTACATTGTCATTAAAGCAATTTCACAGCAGTATTGTTTGTTAATGAGAAGCTGCAAACGAGGAGAGATGTCACTGCGCAGAGCTCCGTGCTCTTTTTATATCGCTGAAGAATAAATGCGCACTCACCCTTCACGTCCTCTCTGGACCCGGGCTTGTAAAAGAGTAAAAGCTGAGATATAAAGTCTGTGTTTATGAGCTTTAGTGTTGACTCCGGCCGCCTCTGGTCTGATCGGGGATTGTTTTGGTTGTGGTGGGCACGGACGGGTCGGTCCTGTGGAGGATGTGTGGCCGAGAGCTTCCTGTGCTTTGCTCTCAGACGGATCAGTTGGCTGTTTCCAGTTATTTATAGAGAGCAGGATCTGCTGCTGCTCACGCCGAGGATGAGGGAAATACGGCCCACATTAGTGAAATAAAGCCTGAGAGGGAGAATGTCTTTCTGCTGACGCTGCAGATCAACATAGCGTGAGCTCAGAGGAAGTTAAGAGGAAAGAGAAGGAGAGACAGGCCCTGGAGAGAAGAGCCTCTGACGATCAGGAACCACTTCATCATGACTTCAGACTGAGCATCGCTTCACTCAGATTAACCTTTGTTATTATTAATGTCATGTCAAACGCTTTGCAAACACAATTTGAACAGTGTCTAATCGCACAGCTGTGATTAAGAGCTTCTTTCTTGAATTATTGTAATGAATAAAAGCAGAGACAAATAAAAGTGCTGATCGGTAACAGTGTTTGTTGTTTGTTGTAACTGTCCTGTAAGAGCATGTGTTGTTTATGTTGTGAAAGCGGCTCTTAGTTTAGGGAATTTTTTGTTGTGTGAGTGAGATCACTCATAAAGCTCATGTTTTGTTATCATCAGATGAAGAAATCGTCTCTCCACTGATGTCTGGTTTGTTAGGAGAGATACAACTATACTGAGAAACCCTTCTTATTAATGTATATTACTAATCAAAAATAAAGTGTTGATATATTTACTGTAGGAAAGTACAAAATATCTTCATGGAACATGATGACCACTTTATATCCTAATCATTTTGGCCTAAAAGAAAAATGGATATTCTATAGTTCTGTTGGCTGTTACTACAGATATATCTACTTATGACTGCTTCTGTGCTCCAGGCTCACAACTACTAGATCGATAGGTGCTGGGGTTGTGTGTTGTGCTTCATAAAGTAACGAGACATTAGGCTGTGTTCATATGAACCCTGATCTCTCAAACACAATCCTCTTACCTGAGATCCCTTCTCCTTAAAATCAATGTATGGCCTGCTCTCTGAGCTCCACGCCAGCAGCGCTGTCATAAATGAATGCTTCAGGTTTGAGCCGAGATGTTCTGGATGACACACAAACACTGGACTTCACACAGACACAGATGTGTCTCGGGTTGAGGAGGGCTGATTGTGAGATTGAGTGGGGTGTGCTGGGTAATGACAGAGTCCTCGCGGGCGGCAGCAAGTGAAAGGAGGTTAATTGAGAGGTTTCAGTGATGACGGGCAGATCTCGGGCACAGGTGCCCTGCAGCGACTCACACTCCACATTAACCAGCGCTCGGGTCAGACCTCTGTTTGATACGCCCCTGGTACATTAAACTATCATTTGGAAACACTGAAATAATCTATGCTTGTTTTGAGAAAAAGCTGAAAGCAATTATTTTTAATTTTCACTCAGAACTTGCTAGTAAATTTCACAAATAATTGCTAAAAATGCCACAGAAGAATCATTAGAGCATCTCTTATCCTTTAGTTATCTGAAAAAACACTTTTGTGAGACAGAAAGGTTCTTCAGATGTTACAGACCCATTCAGACTAAAAGGTTCTTGTATGGCGTCACGAAGCAGCTTTATTTTTTAGAGAATTTTGAAGGGAAATATATTAGTATTTAAAAAATATAATAGTATTTTAAAAAAATTGTATTGAAATTGTAAAATTGTATACAAAAATTGTATTCACTCTGCATATGAGATGGGACACGTACCTCAAACAGATCATTTTTAACACCAAGGCGGTGTGTTTGATTCTTAACTGATCAAACTCACATCTTGAACACAATGCAAGTTGCTTCGGATAAAATGAAAATCTACTCAAAACAAAACTGATCGAATAAATAAAAACACAGACATCACCTTTTCCCGAGACACAAAACAAGGTGTCAACATCTCCTCCATGAGAGAAAGCCTGGCGTCAGGTCAGAACCATGATGAGCCTCCGTGAAAATCAAAAACTACTTTATAACAGTGCAGAGCAAAGGTGCTGAGAGAGAGAGAGAGCGAGGCTCCTCACACAGGTGTGTTGACGCCCCGGGCGTCTCTGGCTCTGATTTGAGCCCTGACTATCATGTCTTTAAGGACGCAGCGTCAGATGTCTGTGAGCTTTACTGGGGCCAAGACAAACCTGCCGCAGTTGTCAGAGCTTGCTGATGCAGCCGGTGAAAGCGTGCTCGATCGGCTGCTGTTGTGCCGCAGGACAGAGACACAGCAGCACTGCCAGAACAAAGTCTCTCTGTACAAACCAGCAGCTGCTACTCGCCGGATCAAAGCAGCAACAAGCGGCTCTTCCTGGCCCAGGTGTTTGACGGACAGCTGACAGCCAGGGTCGACTCGGACCCTCCGGACCCTCCGCCGTCTCCGAGCCGGCGCAGCTTTTATATGGGTGCAGCGGGGACGATTAACAGAACATTTCTCAGGAGCCATGTTTGAAAGGGCACAAATAACACAGTCAGTGACGATAGATATGTTGTTGTGCCAGAACACCATCTTGGATGTATGCACCAATAGGAGAAAACGTACGATTTCTAAGAACATACCATGTGCATTGCCTCTGCTCAGGACGGGTCTGAATCCCACCTGTTGTGTCTGAATCCAGCGTCTGAGAAGAACTCTGCACAACCCGGAGAGGATGAGTCTGTGCCGCAGTGCTATTGATTTATTTTAATTAGCAGCTCGTTAAATCGTGTCAGTTCACAAAACAAACATACGTCTGAGTCTGGTTTTCCACCGGGGTCTTAATGAGTACTGCACCCCAGAACACAGAAACCTTCTCGAGAGCAGAGAGTGAGACAACACATACACACACACACACACACACACACGCTGTGTTTCCATGGTTTAGGCGTAATGGTTTTTATACTGTATTTTCTATGGCACTGCACCTAAACCTACCCCTCACAGGAAACTTTCTGCACTTCTCTATGATTCATACGATTGTTTCCTCATGGGGGCCTTAAAATATCCTCACAAGGTCAAAAATGACTGGTAGTACTATCCTTGTGTCCTATGGAGACATTTGGTCCCCATAACGTGATAAAAGCCAGGTACACACACACAGACGTCCATCTGCAGTAAATCAGACGGCGGTGAGGTAATGCTGGTCTCACCACTCCTGTTTTACCTTAAAGAAGAGAGAGAGAGTCTGGTGTGTGTTTGTCCTGTGGACACTCGTCTGACTCTGTTAGTGGGTGTAAATTGAGGAATTGTTTGCTTTGATTAAAGCTGTGCCGGCCGGCGTTAATCTGCGCACACTTCCTAGGTCAAAGTTGACGGTGGCTCTGTCCGCTTCCTCCCTCGAGCCACCGCTGCTTTCTCAGTTTATTATTTTATCTGTTTATTTGTTTTCGAGCCTCATTAAAGAGTAACTTCATTAGTTTTGGTTGGTTTGGTCTGTTTCTGGCAGGACGGGATGTTTTTACTGACGGGCTGAGACGAGAGCGCTGGGTTTGAATTCTCGCTCGTGAATGCCTCAAATCGCTGACCCTGTTCCTGATTGGCTGGGCTCTCGCCTCAACCTCTTGCCGTGATTGGCTGCTGCTGGCCAGCGTCCAGATGAATCTCTGTACAGCTATCTGTGTGAGGACATCCTCTGACACAATGCAGTCTCGCTCCTTACCCTAAACCTGCCTGACCCACAGTGCCTGACCTAAACCCTTACCCTAAACCTACCCTTTACCCCATCATAACCACACACACACACACACACACACACACACACTCTCGATCACGTGGCTCCAGCTCTGTGTCAGGAATGCCGTGATCAGGCAGGGACTGGTGGACAGTCGGCCGGCGCTGCTCTCTCGAGGGTTTGCTCCTGAACGTGTGTTTGATGTGAGGTTTGTGGATGTTGGTGCAGCTCCGCGCTAGAGCGAGGTCAAGTGGTCTCCTGCAGTTCTGAGTCCATAACTCACAGCCACTCTGATCACACATGTGCTTTATGAAACCCGCGCTCCAACAGGGTTCAAAACATGCCAATAAAAATAGAGTTTTTCCATTTCTGTCATGCTTAAATCTTCTTTTGTTGCACTCCTGTTATCAGCATATGAGCTAATCATAGTTACACACACATGTGTATAGCTGTGTAAATATGAGAATAAAAATACAGGGTTGAACATGTAGCCTATAAATAATGCAGTCAACAGCAATCTGTAAAACTCTACACAAAAGGTATAAGGATAATCATAAAGATTATACATGCTGTATTTTGTTATACGTAAAAAATATTTGGGGTCTGGGTTATTTAAATATGTAGCAAAAATGTGACCCTGGAGCACAGAACCAGTCGCTGGGGTATATTTGTAGCAATAGCCAAAAATACATAGTATGGCTCAAAACTATATATTTATTTTTGCCAGAAATCCTTAGAATAGTAAGTAAAGATCATGTTTCATAAAAGTATTTAGTCAATTTCTTACTAAAAATATATTTAAACCTTTTTTTGTTTTGATTAGTAATGTGCATTGATAAGATCTTCATTTGGACAACTTTAAAAGTGATTTTCTCAGCATTTAGATTTTCTGTACCCTCAGATTCTAGATTTTTATCTCGCTCAAATATTGCCCTATCCATCCAGATCATACATCAATGGGAAGCTTATTTATTCAGCTTTCAGATCACCTATAAATCTTAATTTCAGAAAATTAACACTTATTTGTTGTTGTTGTCCAGGGTCACAACAATATTTTAGTACAGTAAATGTAATAATTTTAGAAAGGTATGGCATATATTTGATTTAGTTAATCTTGGATTGATAGTTCTGGGATTTGGGCGTGTTATTTCAGACGGCTGTGGGATGTGTGTCCGGAGCACACGGCGTGTGTTTGGGACTTCAGAGCATTGAATATTCTGTGCTGCGTCTCGTGCAGTGTTTGTCTTTGTTGTGAGCGGCAGTAAAGGACACATTCTGTGGCATATCCAGAGAAATGACCCTGCCGCGACCCTTCACCTCTCCTTTAATTATTTGTTTGAAGACAGCATGGGGTTCCCATGCGGAGCGCAGCGGCAGGCGGGGGTGTGTGTGTGTGTGTGTGTGTGTGTGTGTGTTCAGTTCCGCTGCTGTAGTTTATGCAGCTTCAGTAAAACAGATAATGGATAGAGTACTGAATCATCTCTACGCCTATTGATCTTGTTAAACACTTTATTAGTTCAATATTTATGTAAGCTACTCTTTACCATTTGTGGAATATCTTTAGTATTTGCTGCATTTGTTTTGTTGTTGGTACATTTTTGGTGTGCTTCAATTTGTTTTGTTTTTCTATAGTTCATTATTTGAAGTATCCATTAAGTGCATGTTTTATTTCTTGTGTTTTGATGCATATAAATGAAAGTTTGTAGCTAGAAATGAGTGCCTGAGTTTGGAGAGAAGCAGTGTGTGTGTGCTGGTGGGTGTTGTTCTAAGCACACCCTATTAGCAGCTCACGGGAGGAGGTGAAACAGTGTTATCAGAGGCAGGGCTGATAATCTCAATTGGCTTTACTCACACTGATAAAATGCTCTGGGGCCGTGGCGCTGCTGGGCCGCTCCTGCAGGGTTACTGTGGCAACAGTTTGGAGAGGCAAAACAGACACTGTGTGTGTGTGTGTGTGTGTGTGTGTGTGTGTGTGTGTGTGTGTGTGTGTGTGTGCGTGTGTGTGTAAGAGGTCAGTCAGTCCCAGCAGCTAGTCTTAAAGAAATTCATAAATCACTCTTCTGTCTCTCGCTGGTATTTCTCGTTTATGAGGCAAGTTTTTTTATATATATATAATTTAAGTGATAATGCATAATCGAGGTCAAATGTTTTTTTTTGTGATACTAGTTGACTAACATTATGCTGCTTAGTATTACTTACTGGCCAGCAAATGCAGCAAATAAATGTATGTACAATTATTTAAAGATTAGATCAGCAACATATTATAATGTTTATAAAAAAGACACAGATGTACAGCAAGGACAGCTGTGCTGCTTCACATATTTATTTTCAAAATTCTTTGATTAATAGAAAGTTCAATAGAGCAGCATTTATTTGAAATATTTTGTAACATTGTAAAAACAATAAAAAAAAGGTTTTAATGAATTAATATTAATAATAATAAATGAAAATATATATATATATATATATATTAATTATTAATACTAATTCATTAATGTATAATGTAAGTGTATATATTTACTGAACTGACTGTTGAATGGAAACAATCGGTACAGTTTCGAATCATCTTACTCAAATATTAGAGCGCAGGTTAATGACATGGGCCAGTCACACATAGAGCTCTCTAGAAAATAACTGCTGTTTACTCAACAAATGTGTGTGTGTGTGTGTAGAGGTGTGTGTTCACGTGACAGATGATCTCAAAACTTTATGTATTTACACTCATGTTTATGATTTTCTCTCAGTTATATGTGCTATCTGAGCATCTGTTGCTCGATGCTAGAGCTGCTGTCTTCCAGACAAAGAGAGCAAAGTTATTCCTCTTCCCCAGCTGTGCATGCAGGGAACTTCAGCGTCTCGTTGTGCAAGCGCAGATTGCGGCGTTTAAGTTAATGGAAGGTAAGAGCATGTTCGGCGGCTTCAGGAGGGATTAGAGCTCAAATTGATTCCAGTCCTGCTTGTATCTAATGACCGGTCCCATAGAGTCGCCCTGTGTGCGCTCGCCCGCTTCTTTCATGCGGGATAGCCCCAGCAAGATCCCAACCCTCGCTCTAATATCAAACACATGTGGGCGCCTTTAACGCTCGCTCCTTTAGTCCGGGTCTCTCCCGCCGCAGAGCGGCCGTTTTGCCTTTGACACGGCCCATTCCACATTAAAACGGTTCCCTGGGCTGGCACTGACCCCCCGATGACCCCAGCGGCCTGGCGCTCAAAAGCTGCAGGAGAGGTTTTGTGGAGCTGTGCTTATTTGCCGCCGTGCTGGTGATAAAACTTCAGACAGGCTAATTGATGGCCTCGCTGACATAACAATAGCTGCTGAAAGCCTGGAGCTCATTTACAGACAGCTGGAGAGGAGAGACCCCTGCCATGGGCCCTTACCAGGGGGCAGGGGACCCACTCAAAGAGCCGCTTGTATCACAAACTTCTCCATTCTGAGCGCTAACACGTGAAGAATAATGTTTGTGGATGCTAGAGGTTTGGGTCTCAGAAGTCCCTTGTTTGATGATCATCTTCATCTTAGAAGAGTATGGAGCTTTAAAATGAATGTGGAAAAGAGCTCAGCGTGTTGCTGAAATCTCCTTCAAGACACATGTAAGATTATATTTTGAGAAGCATGAGAGTTCAGATAACGTTCTCCAGTTATCCGATTGCTGTCCTGGAGAATCCATTCCAGATCTCACCTCTACAGATAAACTACTCAAACCAGAATTCAAGAATTTGAACAAATACGAACCATTGTGAACTCTTGAGTAGTATTCTGTATTCTGGTCATACTCAAGTCCAAGATGGTGATTAGCCAAGACCAGCTCATCCAGATCCAAGTCCAGGCCGAGTCCAAATGCTCCAGAAATGATGATTCAAAATTTAGTCAACACTGCTGAAGTGTTTATATCAGTCACATGCTGCAGGTGATGTGAGTGTTCTTGTTTTTCTCCTGTGTTTCAGGTTCATTAATGCCAGAAGAAGAATAGTGCAGCCCATGATCGACCAGTCAAATCGAGCAGGTAAACATCATCTCATCTTCTCTGATGTTCTCAGCTCTGTTTGTGTCTCACTTTAGAGTCCCTGAGCTTCTCTCCTGTGTCTGTACGCTCCAATGAGAGCAGATTGAATCTAATTGGATGTTTCTCCACCTCGCTGGTTAGAGGGACATTAGTGCTTCTCAATGCTAATTGGCCACCAGAGAACTTTACAGTAATTCTGGAGCGTTTCACTGTTTCTCTTTGCGTTATGGTACATTAGAAAGACATTTGCATAAGCATTCATGAATTGACACCAGAAACATAAATGAAATCCTCTAGTTTTTTAAGTTATTGATGACTTGATCTTGTTTCTGGCTGAGCAAACATGAATTTATTTAAATTTCTGCTGTGAACACTGGGATGAACAGTAAACATCTGAGTGAAATGGACAGGTCATGTAGAAGTGGTGCTTTAATTGATGAAAACATCAGCACATGAATGTAGTGTGTGTAGATCTTCACACAAAGTTCCAGGGAATGCATGAGCACTGCGGGGTTTCTAGATCTCTACTGAACCCGAGGCCAGAGATAGACATCATTCTGTTGATGTAACCTCCTCATGTCCTGTTGATGCATACGTTGGAGAATGGTGTGTGTGTGCGTGTGTGTGGCTGATGAACAGCTGGGATAATCGCTGATTGTCTGGTGTGTCTTCTCTCTTCTTCCCCTGGTGTCCACGTTTGACTTCACTCAGGTTTTCTTCTTGATCCTTCAGTGAGCCAGGGAGCGGCGTACAGTCCGGAGGGGCAGCCCATGGGCAGCTTTGTGCTGGACGGACAGCAACACATGGGCATCCGGCCGGCAGGTGAGATCCAGTGATCACCTCTTCATCTCTCTTCTTTCTTTTAGACCAGGGTTGTCCAATTTTGCTCTGGAACATGATGTTCTTCTCCAGTAATCTCAGGTACCTCCCATAGGCTTATGATACACCAAGGGGCAACATTTTGAGCAATATGGCTGTCAACAGACCAATCTTTAAAGTATCCAGGTTTGTCTTGTGTATCATCAGCCAGGTTCCAGGAAAGAAAATATTCACTCAAGACTAATTTTTCTTTAGTTTCTCTAAAGCTCAAATGATCTGTAAGTGCGTTTCCCAAAAGCATTGTTATCTAACTTTGGTTACAAGTTCTCCTGAACATCTGTTGATAACGACGGAGCTTGCAGCCACAGCTGCTTTTGAGAAACACAGTCCATATTGATTTTAGCCATTGTTTAGCAAGATTCCACCCATTTAAAGTTTATTTGTACAGCACTTTTCACAATGCCAATTTACAGACAATTATTATTATTGGTCATTATGACTAAACAAGCAGTGGGTTACAAATTACACTTAATCAAACAGACGGTGAACGATTAAACTGTTGCGCTTGGTCCAGGGTAGGCATCTTCTGAGGTTTTCTGTGGGGTTTGGCATCCTCTCTTCTCAAGGTGTTTGGTCATCTCAGATCTGGATCCAGACTGAAGCTTGCGTCATCTGTAGTTTCCTCAGAATGCCCATCTCTTGGCAGATAGAGATGAAATTAGCATAATTGTCGTTCTGACCAATCAAAGATGATCTGTTCAGCAAAACAATGAAAATGTGCATTTGATCAGATAAAGCTTCTAGAATCTTCTTTAATCGAAATTTAAACTAAATAAAATATCATCAGAAACTCAATACCTGAGCAATGAAGAACCTGAGTTCTCTGGGTCTTCATCAGTTTGTTGTTGTGCTGTGTGTTTGGGCTCTGATATCACTTCTGCTTGTCTCTGCAGGTCCTATGAGTGGCATGGGCATGAACATGGGCATGGACGGCCAGTGGCACTACATGTAACGGCTGTACAGTAAAGAAAAGGGGGAAGTAAGTACACTGGGACTCTTTTCTTCCTCCGTCTTTCTTTCAAGAGACTTTCCTGTCCGTTTCCTGTCAGAATTCCCCTGAAAGCCCAAAATAACAGCATAGACGCTGCGCTTTACGGCCGCCCTGAATGGCTGACAATCAGAACTGCAGAACGAGTCAGGTGAGACGCGGGTCGCGCGATATTTCTGGAACAAAAACAAGGCAGGAAAGCACTAAAGTGGAATTTATTTATCGCTGCGGCTCCACGTCTCATGCGGCCAATGCAAATGTTGGACATTTGGGGGGGGGGATGGCATCTCCTGGGGTAGAATATGACGGGGTGAAATTAAGCGGGCTCCAGTGAAGCGATAAAAAAGGAGAAGTGAAACTGTCCTCGGAGTGACATAAATCCGTCAGGGGAAGGATTGATGCCCAAATTATCTTATATGCAAAGACGGGAGCAGTGCAGTACATTACGCTCCCGGAGAGAGATATAGAGACGGCGGGTGACACAGCCATCCTTCACCGGGGGAAGCCGCGTGTCTGGTTTTTTTTTTACTGGAAGGGAGGGAGATGGAATGGGAATATCTGCAGGGAGCGTGTGGGCATTAAAGAACGACCGCATGTAAACGCAGAGATCTCCTCGTCTGATTAAGACGCCCATTACGCTGGCCGCCGGCGCCGCGCCGCTGACATTTGAGAAATCAAGACGTATGGCCTCCCAAAGGTGGCAGGGCAGAGAAGATTTTATTTAACACCTCTACTTCCTGCTCAATGAGCCTCAATATAATAACACTTTGCTTGATTAAAAGAACCCTTTATATGTAAATAGTCGGCAGTTTCCTGTAGGTCACCATAGCGATGCTGCGACGCAGCCCCCCCCCCCACCTCGTTAATAGACTTGAAACGTGGCGCTCGCGTTCCCTAAAACAGCCGCAGAGACAACATTTGCTCAGCTTGGATAATTTTTAATACGTCGCGCAATAATTTTGAGACTATTTAATTACGTAACATATTGTATGCTTCATGAGCAATTAGATTAATAGCTTAATACAGAGGAATATTAGCCATCTGATTGGGTTACGCACACACACAATATGGTGAATTTGCTGTTTAATTATGATCGTGTCGGAGCGCGCTCAGAGAGGTGTGCTGTTACTGAAGGAAGAGCTGCAGCTTGACGAGATTTTACGAGATGGCTTTAATAAACACGTGCGCTTTCCGCTCAAATACTTGGCCTACGCTGTTCTTTAATTGCGATGCTACAGGAATGTGCGGTGAGTGCCTGCTGACCTTGGCGTGACCCTGTCCCCCTGCTTTAAATGAGTGTTGTTAATGCCCCTGGGGTCACGTTTCAAAACACGCCCGGTTCCCATGCACCTCAGCTCTAGAGATCGAGCAGCTCAGCGCTACAGATGTATTCCAACATCTTGAATCTGTGCTTGTACTTTTCCTCATGGTCTGTGGCTCAGTTGTGTCTTGTGTAATATTGCGCTGTTCTCTGTGTTAGCGGTGAGCGGTGTTAACCGGCATCTAAATCATTCAGCGAGTTCGTAAAGGAACTTGACTCAGATCAGTTGGCAGTGGCGCAGCTCGTTCGGTCACTTATTTAATCTGAGATTTGACCGCTATGAGCGCTGGTAACTTTAGGTTGTTCCTGCAAGGTCCACATCCTTGCCTGGCACCAGAAGTGCAAGGGTCATGGGTTCGATTCCCAGAGATTGTAAAAGGCTGGGATATACTGTTTATCTTCAGTGAACATCTGAAGATTCTGCACCTATATTAGAGTATTATTACACTGTCTGATTAATATCTGCTAACTCGTCGTCGCAAGACATTCTACTGATCACACAGGAACTAACTTAACAAATACACAACCATAACTCTACTAGTCCACTAACACAGTACTAACACTCTATTGAGAGTCAGCAGATCTGTAGGTGCAGTGTTACTTACGGTCAACTATAAAATGATTAACTATAAAACTAACAATAAAATCGGGAACCCAATATCATTTTTGTATTTTTTTCACTAGAGGTTGCAGGACACTGGAGTTCGTTTATATAAGCCTTTCTGTGTGACATTATCGGGATGAATTTGTTCTTCTCATATATAATGTGAGAAACCTTGGAGATGCCTGATTTGACTGTGGATACCGTGACTGGTCTGACAGTGTGTTTCTCTGGATCTCAGGTGCCGGGGGAGTTCGTACCTCAGCCTGGTCCTGTGGGCATGAGCATGGCATCACCTCATCCACCGAAAGCCCCTCGTCTCTTGCGTCTGTGTCACCGATCTCCTCGTCACCTCTGACCCGTGTGACCATGCTAATGCACAGAGCCCTCCTGGACCACGACTCCTCTGACCCCCTGACCACAGCGCTGCTGGACCGGCCCATGACCGAAGGGAACCAACCAATACTGGACAATACCCCCACCAGAGATTTGTGAAGGAAAGAGAATGCACTGAAGCATCCGACAGCAGAATTAGAAGCTTCAAGTGGGATTCCAGACGAGCTGTGATCGTTTTTTTTTTATCTTGTGAAATTTTGTTACTTTTGTTGCTGGAGGACCAAGAGCTGACAAAAACACTTTGTAAAGTCTTGGGTGTCTGTTCAAATCAACTGAGGATGTTTCAGCTTGTTAAACACACACACACACACACACACACGCATCATGATAATGAAATGAAAACAAACAAACAAAAAAAAAAAAAAAAGACAAAAGAGACTCCAAGAGTTGAAACTACTGTAGTATAAAAGCATAGAAACTAAATTAAATCTTGTGCATTTTTATCACTCACTTTATGTTTCATGAGCTAGTCTTAGAGTAAAACGTTGCCCTGTTTTTCACACTGTGTGTGCGGACCCCGAGGCAGAGGAGCTCCGATCGCAGCAATAACGGGAGAAACAGACCACGGTTCCCGGTGATAACGCTGAGTTTCTGCCGATTGAAGCCTGCTCTCTTCACCAAACCCCTCCTCTTCCTCTTCCTCCCCCCCCCTCATGCATTTTCCCTTTTTGGTCCATGAATGAATGTTGCCCTGTAGGTGAAGTTCTTTGTTTGAATTGCCCAAGCACTGGATTGTGTTGCTTTTATACGTTTTTATTTTATAATTATTATTAATATTATTATTATTATTATTAATTTTGTATCTCGGACTCTCAGAGTAAGAGCCTTATGAAGGACGTGTATCCTGGAGAAAAAGCACCATCCTGCAGCAGTTTAACGCCTGGGATCAATATATTATCTGCCATAAGGACGATAGCGATTCTCTGGATTCCTCGGCACATATACAGCAGAGATCGACGCGGTGGAAAACTTTAAAAGGATGAAAAAAAGAACTTAAATTATGAACTCAAAGCTCGGTGAAAAGCCGAGATGATATTGTAAGAAACTTCGTACAGATTTCAGTCTATTAATTGTTTCATGTTAGATATTCTATGTGTTTACCTCAATTGAAGACGAATGTTTTTGCTAGTTTCAGATCTGCTGTGGCATTGATATTGTTATGTCCATGATTCCCCTTCCTTTCTCAGCACGTGCTCCTCACTAGAAGATGAAATACTGTCTCCCTCGAGCTTTGTCAGAAATACATTCAATACTTGTATGAGGACTGTGGCGTAATGTTTCAAAGGTGTTCAGTCACAAATGCTGTAATAAATATTTCATTTTTGGATTTTGGTAGATTCTTGTGTGTTGTACAGTGTGTTGCTCATGTAAAATCTCTGCTACGTACATAACAGCTCGTCTGTGACCCTGGAGCACAAAACCAGTCTTGAGTCGCTGGGGTATGTTTGTAGCAATAGCCTAAAAAAACCATGGTATGGCTCAAAATTATAGATTTTTTTTTTTGGCCAAAGAAGTAAGGATCATGTTCCATGAAGATATTTAGTCAATTTCTTACTAAAAATATATTAAAACTCTAGTTCTGATTAGTAATGTGCATTGATAAGATCTTCATTTGGGCAACTTTAAAAGTGATTTTCTCAGCATTTAGATTTTTCCCATATCTCGGTCAAATATTGCCCTATCCATCTAGATCATACATCAATGGGAAGCTTATTTATTCAGCTTTCAGATCACCTATAAATCTTACTTTCAGAAAATGAACACTCACATATATATATACATATATATAAAAACACACAATATCTAATTCTTTATCTTATTTAATATGCCTGGACACGGCGGACAGTCGGGGTTTTTCAGTACTGCTGTTGTTGTGTGAGGGATCATGTTCTCTAAATCTGCTCCTCCTTTTGAGATGTTTGTTTCAGACACAAAACAAACACAAGAGCTTCCGCTGACTTCGAGTGGACTCACGGAGGCCCGGTTTGAGTCTCCGCGGCGCCTCCTGCTGGAGCTCCCTCACACTGCACCCGCTGCAGCACGCCGCTACACGGCTATTAGCCTATTATTATAACTACAAACCGCGTTTATACATGCTAGTAAAATTAGTTATGGGGTTTACAATGATGAGGACGCTCACGTGCGCAATAAACGCAACGAATGAACGCGCTAAACGCATTAAAACGCATTTCCTGGAAAGAGCAAAATTACCTCGGACTGAAAAACAAACCTGTTCATAAAAACATGTTTCAAGAGCTGTGATGTGAAAGTTAGTTTTTCTTCGTTACTTTAATGTTTAATATGTTTTTCTGAATTTTTACTGAAGGGTTCGTTTGCAGGGAATGTCTCATTTTACGCTCGATGGATAAAAGAAAACAGGGTTTTTCCCCAAAGCAGAAGGTTTTGCATTATTTCTGAAAAGCTGAATAGCAGTATTAATAATTTAAATGCATACCAACTGTAATTATTAATTTACAAAATAATAACATCGCTGTAAGTAAATATCCCACAGTTCAAATCAGCGAGTCGTTTCACCAAATAATACACATCTGCAAGATTATCGGAAGATATTAAAAAAGATGTGCGTTCTTCGCTTTTAATGAACGTGGTGCCAGTTATTACAGGCTAGACACTCAGACAAATCATTTTTATTTAAGTGTTTCTAAACCAGAAGCACAGACGAACAAATATAACTGTAATGATTGTCCACTCGAGGAAATAGACGTGCAAATAATTCATTTTGAAATTACAGAATATGATCTGAAAAGAAAAAAAAAATTAGAAAGAAAGAAAGGGAAAGAAAAGAAATAGAAAAAAAAGAGAAAAGTGAAAGGAAGGGCGGCATCATTGTGAGCTGATTTTAATATTAATAGGGGACAGGAGGTGGATTGAATTGCGCCTGTGACAGGAATGATGGATGATCCAGCCTTCATCATCATCATCATCATCGAGTCAGTCACGGGAATGCAGAAGCACACAAAGGAGAGGAGAACCGAGTCTCGAGCAGACAGTTTCCACGCGCAGCTCTCTCAAACCTCGACATATAAAACACTGACCGTGTTCCAGCTGAAGCGGCATCTGCTCTGTGTGTGTGTGTGTGTGCGGGCCCCGGGGTCACGCGCAGAGGCCCCTGATCATTAATCACTGTCAGCATCACGGTGATTCTCTATTGATGAGGATAATGACATTAGCTCACAGTCACTGATCAATAAAGCGACGCTCTCCTCTCTTTCTGTTTGTCATTTCGAAGCTCAAACCTCGCTAATAATGCAGATCTTCCCGAGGATGAGACGACACAAGAGCTCACACACACACACACACGGTTTTAACGATACAGCTGTTATTAATGCGAGTAGTTAGCTATTACTAACTCGTTATACCCTAATTATTATTATTATTATTATTATTATTATTATTTGTGTATGCTATTGTAAGTGTGTTTCCGTGTTATTTAATCTTTCATTTTTAGTAGTATCTTTCTTAGGCTACATGTATTAATTTTTCGGCTGATTTGGTGATGAAAGCTGCTCAAAGATGGGTTTCCAGCGATCACACACACAGCAGAGGCACGAAACGCAATATTTCTCAAATATCTCATGATATTTCTATTGTTATTGTATATGGAAAATAATGTTATTAATAATAATAATAATAAATAACAGAAACACAAAAAAAATCAGTGCATGTCTGCGCAATTGTGATCGAACTACATGTTTTCAAATTAAGTAGACTAAAGATACAGTAGCAAACATATTAATCACTGAAACAATTATTTCTTCAGAGGTAAAATGTACAAATATATATACATACATACATATGCTATATATATATATATTTTTTTTTTTTTTTTTACAAGGGGAAAAAAGATTAAAAACAAAATAAAACCGGCTGCGTGCTGCAGACAGAAAGGCTGTAGAAGTGAGAAGAAACCCCGGGGCCAATATCACAGCGCCCCCTTCTGGTCAAACTACACTCGATGAACAGAAGTCCAGACACCTCTCCTCTTCTTCAATCTCTGCTGTATTATTATAATCGATCTGAACGAAGGGTGATGTCTATGATTATTAAAAGCGGCTTCAGTAATCGAGAGTGAACGGGTGAGGATGATGAAGGTGAGGCTGACATCTCTAAAAAAACAAGCAGTTAAAGATTACCCGGATCGAAGCAGAATGACGATACACTGCTATTTTACTGACCTTATTATCTCGCAGTAAATGTCATTAATTGCGGCGCGTGAATGAACTGTAATGTGATATTAATGTCAGTGTTTCGGTGCTCTTCTCCAAAACCTTCCTCTGGAAATGCCAACAGCTTTTACATCGGAGAATTAGGATTCCCTTTTTTTTATTTTTAATCCTCTTCTTTCGGCATCACATTCAATCGCAGCCGTTTAATGAAAAATAAAACTTGCACGTGCATAAAACTGTAGAAATAATAATAATAATAATAATAATAATAATAATAATAATATGACATTAAAGACAATATCGGCGTTCTTCTTCAATAACATAAAAAATAAAACTAAACAAAGAAACAAAAATAATAATAATTAAAAAATAAAAATAATAATAAAGTGTGCGTGAATTGTGAAGTGTGTGCTTATTGATTTCTGTTTCGGGGCCACGATTCATCTCCAGGTAAAACCTCTTTCACTGAGAAAAACAAAAAAAATCACATACATATTCTGTCGGGTGTAGGTTTGGAGAAAATCTGTACTATTTTCAACTTTAAAAACACAAGTCTATGACATGTCCTTATTTACAGAGCAGTGTGTGTGTGTGTGTGTGTGTGTGTGTGTGTCCCGTTAGCAGCCCCAATCATCAGTGCTGTCAGGAGCTGCTTCAGTCCCCCCTCACACACACACACGCACACACACACACACACACACACACACACACACACAAGCAGAAAACACGCAATTCAAGCTGAATCCACCAAATCGTGAGACTAGTTTTATTTATTTTAAAACAAGGAAACATGTTTATATATATATATATATATATATATATATATATATATAAAAAATTTATTTATTTAATAATTTAAAATAACAACAACAAAAAAAATAAAATAAAATAAATTACATCTGAAGAGACAAATGCTTCAAACGTCGACAGGTAATACTGCAGAATTATTTGGATAAACCCAGCATCATTTATTGCAGTCTGCACTACTGAACTGTATTAATAAAGAGTGTACTGTAATAATATATAATACTGTACAATAAATTGTGTATTCATTTCAGGACCTGAAAAACAAACCTTGCAAATATTCCTGCAGCTCCAGAGACATTAACATATCAAATATCTATTTGTGGAAAAGGAAAACTGTTTTCCAAAGAAATAAAACTCAAATAAAAATAGAAATGAGATGGTCTTTAATGATTCTGAAAATGGTTCATCACATCTGTGTCATATTGACATGTGTGGACTTAGATCAATCTTAGCAAACTAAAATATTCATCATTCTTACAATTAAGAAACACACAGACAAACAAAGCTTCATTTTTTTGCTGTTTTTTATTGCTGGTCTACAGACAAAGATGTGCCGATGTCTGGTTAACACACACACACACACACACACACAGCCTGATGACTTGAGCTGCATGAATCAGTGTGTGTGTGTGTGTGTGTGAAGGCTAGAAGCTGCAGCTCATTCTCCAGCGGTCACGTCTCTGAGCTCATGAACAGACGCTCAGCCTCCAACAGAACATGAATATCAGTGAATCTGGGTCGCCTGTCAGAACCCAAATGCCACTCGTGCCGTTGACCTTTAGGGGCCGGACTGAATCCCTGCAGCCATACACAATAATCCAGAAGAATCAGGCCCGCTGTCTGAGGAACCATCTGAGATCCTTCACTTCCCACAGCTATCACAGAAACACCACAAACACACACGGCCTTCCAAACCTGAAGAAAAAGTGTTCAAGTCGTCCGTGATGTTAAAGAAGGTGTATTTATAATTACTGCTGTGGATCTGAACTCATTGCTCATCTGTAAATAAGGCTTATGTTGCTGAGAATTCAGCTGGTGTTACAGTATTCAGAGAAACAGCTGCTTTACTCGTAATATCTCAACATGTTACTGTACGTTTGAACTAATGAACACAAGCCTGGTGAGACTCCTCTTACTCAACTATTGCATTCAAGCTTCTTGTCTGTCATTACATAGAAAAGGACATTTTGGTATGGTTCATAAAAAAGTTATAGTTTTAGTTGTAAAGCAATGTTGATCTTCTTGATTTAAGAGGACTGTGTTTGAGGATCAAACAGTTGAGAGCTCAGCTGAGACGGAAGACCATCAGAAAAGCAGGGGTTAATTGCCAGCAGAGAGAGAGAGTGTGTGTGTGTGTGTGTGTGTGTGTGTGTGTGAAGCAGCACATCATCACACACCTGCTGCTCTGCCGAGAGATGAATATGTTAATGACTGAGCAGAAACAGCTGCGAATCAGATCTGCTCCTGCTTCTTCTCTCAGCATCAGATATCTTCTGTGTTCAAGGCTTGAAACTCAACTTTCTTATTTCAAACCTATAACACTTTCAGCCTGACCCCTGGGTCACAAAACAAGCCACACCTTCTTAGCTGTGCATATATTTAATCAAAAAATGAGGTTTTGATCTATCAACTATCTTCATGAAGCATACTGTATTTTCAGCATCATCCCTCCAGTCTTCAGTGTCACCGGATCATTATCAGGGTTGAAAACTCACTATCTTTGTGGAAACTGATTTTGTGAGAGATGAATATATATCTGTATCTGAAATAGAGATGATAGTAACATTAGAACTATATTTGCTCTGTTGTTTTTGACCGGTTGAATCAATCCTTGAGGAATGAAAGTACTGATTTGAGTTATTATTAGTTATGGACCTAAAATCTCACAGCTGTCTCTGGATTTTAATCTCCATGAAAATGTTCTTAGAAACAAACTCAGTTTTGTAGCTTGTTTTCTGAGAGTGTGTTTGGGGTAAATGAAGACTGCTGATTACTGACACACATTAACGAGAGCGCTGCTGAAACCAGAAGCAGACGCAGATGAAGACATGAGCCGGCAGCAGCTGGAAACATCAGGCCGCTGGAGCTCAGAGTAATTCACAGCAGAACACAATGACAGGAAGCTCTCCAGAGGAACTGACTCGCCTGTTTACTCTGTTTTTACTTCTTTCTGAACTCCATTAGGAGCCGGTCGTTAACGGGGCCCGGGTGAGACCTGTTTCTATGGTCAGGGACCGCTTTACAGTGATTTCACAGAGGAGAGAGATGGGTCAGGACCTCATTAACCCTAGAAACCCTGCTGTATCAGACACACACACACACACCGACAAGATCAGACTTAGCTGTTAAACCTGCTGTTTCATATCTCCAGATGAACTCTTACTGGACCCAAGCAGCTCAGCTTTACTTGATTCTCCATCAATCATTTTCTGGAAGGATCTGATCTTCAGGATCTTGTGAGGAGCTTTACCTTCACTGTTAGTGTTTCTCACAAGCCTCCAAAACATTTCGCATCTTCTGAGGAGACTTTATTTTTTCTTTTCTCATATTGCTGGAGATGTAGAGTGACCACAGACATGTAGATGGGTTTATGTCAGTAGTTTTTGAGTAAAGTGTTGTGTTTGATACGTCAGAGCCCGCAGGGTTAATAGTGCACAGCCAGGAAGCTCTCCAGATCTCTCCTCGGCTCTTAAGACAGGAAGAGGAAGTTGTGGAGAGCGTCATTCGCTTCAGAAGACACACGCTTGACACAGAATATATGTGAAGAACTCGTAACTTTATTTGACTTTATAACTGAACACTGAAGCAGTGTGTGTCTCTGAGCGTGTTACCTGCCTCTCAGCAGGACAGGGTTCAGCTGGAGTTCACCGCAGATGTTTGCCAGGAGTCTCACGCTGCAGGAAAGCTAAATTGCTTCCGGATTCACATCCACAGCAACGAGCGGCCCCGTGCCGGGTCAGACTGGGCTCCGCGCCGGCCCCTGACACAGGGTCACGATGTCCGAGGGGAAGCCGTCTCTCAGCAGGATCCCTCGCTCTCGCTGGCAGTCCAGCTCGGACACGAACCCGTACCAGTAGATGACCAGACCTGGACCAAACCTGTAGAGGACACACGAGAGACAGCTCGTCTGAGGGACACGCACATTAAATGTGTTCAGCAGCCCCAATCTTTAAACTCAATCCTGTGCTCAGCAGCCAAGAAGAACAAATGTTAGAAACCACTGACCTCTTCACTTCAGGTAACCGTCAAACAGGAAAACAGCACTTCAGTATTTTGGTCTTTTTCACAATAGTTCACAATAGATGGTTTTGTGCTCCAGGGTCACAGATGTGACCTGCTGGACGAGCGGTGCTTATTCACTAATGTATTTTTAAGTATATTAAGTTAAATTAACAACTTTGGATGAAAACCCAGCTAGAGTCATCTTTACTGCAGTAACTGGAGACCGTGTCGGACTGGACGTGGAGACTTCAGAGCACATGTGAATTCCTGCGCTGTCTTTATCACACACTGATTCACAGCCGGTGTCCTGACCCAGAGAACCAGCCAAAACTAACAGTCCTTCCATCACCGAACAGCCTTCATTACCACAACCCCAGCCTTTTTATGGAAACGCAGCGGAGGTACAATGTAAACATTTAGATGCTGTGAGACGAGAGGTGAGGCGTATGAGGCTGGAGCTGACGAGCAGATAACACACACATCTGGAACAACACGCGTCATCACGGAGAGGTATATTACGGTGTTGTTTTTAACTCATTAACCCTCATGTTGTGTTGAGGCTGATATACTGTAAGCCTGCGAGACCACGTCAGGAGTTCAGCTGCTCTTTGAGGTGTCAGAGACTGATAATTGTGCACATTACACACACTCACTCCTGACAGCTGCCGGCTCTCGTTTGTCTCACACTGAGTCAAACTGACCCCAAACAGAAACAGGGTTCGTATTCTGTGTGAAGGATATTTCCACTTCATGATTTAACAGACTAAACACACTGAACCAAGATCAGAAGAGAGCAAGGGAGAAAACATTAATATTAAAACATTGTTGAAAAGTCTTGGACACTGTGTGTGTGTCAAACCGTGTGTTCAGGCTGATGAACTACAAGCATCCAAACATCAACAGAGAATCACCTCCAGACCAGAGTTTAATACAAAATACTGTATTCCCGTTAACATCATGCATTTCATATAGGATCTAAGTACTCCTATACAAAAAGACCTTTTGTACTATATCATAATTCCTGGATGAATATTGTGTCTCCAGGAACACTCGTGGTATATACGGTAGTGCTAATACTGAGGTAAATAAAGGTCCTAACATCATACAGTCGGCTCTGATTTGCCCACATTAAAAACCTCAATCGCCTCACTCTATTGATTTATCATAACTAACATCGGATGGGTCGTGACTTGAGCTCTTCTACTGGCTGCTGGGCTTTGATAAGAAAACAAGAAAGAGAAATACTGATATCATGAGGTCAAGGGCACAAACGAGCCCAAAAGAAGTGAAGGAGCTGTGGAACACCAGAGCACACCGGCGGAGAAGGGTCTTGCTCTCGTAACCCAGAGGGAGGCGTCCGAACAGCTTCCGCTCTGAAGGCACAAACACAAAGACCGCTGTACTTCAATGCAAAGGTTCCATAAATAAAGGCATAAACGGACACGAGGCTCCAATAATAATTGAGGTCTATTATGTGGGCCAGCGCCTCGCCACCTAAATCTGGCACAAGTATCGCTCGGGGGAAGTCAGTGATCTTCCAATAAACATCTAACTGCGTAACGAGTCGGTGAAATTGTTTGTGAAATGTAGCTAATTTGGAGCGCATTGGCTTTGGCGGGCGGAGAGAGTGGGCTGCCGCTGAGAGCGTCGCTGGCAGACACGCTGCCATTAGGCATAACGAGCGCCCCGCGCTTGATTTTAAAGCAGGTGCCACGCTGCTTAAAAAGGCATTTTAATGAGAGCGCAGCACTTAAGAACAAAAAGCTGAAAGGAGGTGCTGGGAGAGTAAGCCGGCGTTTGAGTGGCCTCCTCCCCGTCAATGCACACACATAATCATGGCGTAATTGAATAACTAATTACAGCCCTCCGCGGTGTCATCTCTGCTCGCCCGCCGGAGCCTGGCAGCTTCCTGAGGACACCTTTCTTCATCTGAGCGGGAGAGCGCTGACATCCTCCCAACACCAAATTCCTGTCATGTCCTGTATTTAACTAGGCACAAACTTTCTGAGATTAAAACAATAAGAAGAAAAATGTCAGTCACACTTTATATTAGGTGGCCTCAAGTACTGTGTACTTAAGAAAGAAAAAAGTATAACGTACTATAACGTAAAATGCACTTACTGTGTTAATACTGTACTGAAGACGGGCTGGATACGGGTAAGGGTAGGGACAGGTTTGGTGTTATGGGTAGATTAATTGTAGGTTAAAGTGTAAGGGATGGAACAACATTGTAATTATAAAAGTATATAGGTATTTTTAAACTACAAGTACAATGTACAAACATGTATGTACACAATAAGTGCATCATTGTATCAAAGTACACAGTAGTTAAGGCCACCTAATATAAAGTCTTTTACAGAAGTGACCTGGCCAAGATGTTACAAAACACAAACATTAAAAACATACACAGCTTGATACTTTCTTTACCAGCTCGTGTTGCAACTTCATTCAATGACTTCATCAGCCATTTCCAGCCTTGTTCTCCAAGTTCAGCCCGTACAGATCGAATTGAAAGAGTGCAAATCCTGTGAGCGTAAATAATAAGCTCCAGGAGCTTTAAATACATGTCTTTATAAAAACTAATATGTCAGCATGTCCAACCAACTTTATTATTCAAATCACAACGATGGGTACTAACATTATAACTGTGTATTTTGTGTATTTAATGTAAATACCATAACGTGATGCTGCATCCGTTTAGCTGTGTTCAGCTGTTCTGGAACAGTGTTGAAACACAACTTAACACTGATTTCTAGTCGTGTCTCTTTTGGAAAAACAATCAAAGTAGTTTGACTTTCACAACAACACACAGCGTCTCCAGAACATGGCGCCCGCAG
>JAUCMT010000036.1:16436789-16448868 GCA_032357475.1 Enteromius thamalakanensis
ATATTTAATATATAAACATAACATATTTTCATTAAATATATACATGCATGTGTTTGTATTTATATATACCTAATAAAAATACACAATACATACAAATATATTATATAAAGAAAAACTTTTATTTTGATGTGATTAATCATGATTTATCCTTTGACAGCCCTAGTTAAAATATAAATGATTTTTGGCATAAAAAAATCTATAGTGTATTTTTGGCTATTGCTACTTATGACCAATTTTATGTTTCAGTCTTTCCTTCTCGATTGTGGGAATTCAAATATAAAAAAAGACTCTGAAGGGTTGTTTGACGAGTTCGAACGCAAGGTTTGTGTGTTTATGAAGAACCTCTGAACCAGTTCCATGCAGACACACTGGAGACAGACGCGGGCAGAAATCAAACGCCCGGGTGATGGATAACTTCAGCGCACAATGACCCGCGTCAAAGGCGTTTGCTCTAAATCAATTAAGGCGATAAGAGCACTGTGTCGACAGTGTGCACCAAAGTCTGGGCCCTTATCTGTGCGGCGAGGAAGTCGCAGTAATAACTAAAGACAAGCGATGACGAAACCACTGTAGCTGCTCTGTCAAACACAATTTACAGCCCCTCGTATCTGCGTTAAAAACGGTGGTTGCGGACGGGCCGGCGCTGGCGGGCGGGAGTCTCTGGACGAGACCCAGGGGCTTTCTGCCCTCCCGTCTAATGCCACGGGCCGCTTTCATTTGCCGTGATGTATGGAGGGAGGGGTTGGAGGTTGAAGTTGAGAGGAGGGCCGACAGGAAGGAACGCTTTGGGAAGATTACAGCATTTAACATGCGAAGACCTCGCAGCAGTTATTCATTCGTCCCTCTGCTTCCTTTTTAGGACGGGGTCACGGGTAACTTTCCACGCGGTGCCATCGGAACAGAGGCGAAGAGTGAGCGTGACATCAAACCCTGTGATTCGCTGACCCCTTTCTGTCCCGCTCTTGATTAAAATATGTTTGCTTTCTTATTCAAACTGCCATTTGACAAGCTCGCTCGTATTTCAGAGGACTGCACAAACAGTCTCTCAGGCCGTGACAGGTTTTTTTTCCGTTGCGTACATGAGGTGACTCTTACAGCAAATGTTTCCAATGAACATGACACAACACGAAGCAGAGGAAAGCCAACAGCTTGAAGGAACGGCTCCATCAAAATTGAGGGTTCTGTCATCATTAGCCATCATGTTGCTCCAAATCTGCATTATTAGCATGAAGTCATTATCTGAAGCCACTAGGAGGTCGGCCTCCGTCCTCAATAAACAAGATAGCGTTATTTCATGATGCTGTTCTGCACACGAGAAACTTCCAGAGATTTTACCAGAGATTTTAATCTGCTTTGAAGCCGATGGTACTGTGAAAAAAAGAGCTAAACATAAGAACGTTCCCTGGAGGTCTAAAATCACATATATTCAACCGCTAACACTTTAGAAGATTAACTTTGCAAATACATGTCAACTAGCAACCATTAGAGGATTAATAGCCTCTCTTCTTATTACTTTATTAATATCTATATTAATAGACTTTATTTTGATGACTCCACAACATACTGACATGCATCAGAAACCTATTCTACTAACCCTAAACCTACCCTAACAGTCTACTCTGAGAGTTATTAGACATGTAGTTGTGAATTAATCAGAATTAGCAGACATGCAGTTCCTTACAGTTAGTAGAACGTCTCAAGTGGACTCTGAGTATAAAGTGTAACCATTCAAGCTTTCGGTCACACTTCATTTTAAGGTCCAGTTCTTCTAATAAACAACTAACTACAACTGTTGCCTTGATAAACCCCTAATTTGCATCTCATTAGTAGTCAGTAGATAGTTTAGGATATCTGATATTTGGGTCTGTTTCTCACAAAAAGCTAACTTTTGAAGACATGCATGAGACACACAGACTACTGTTATGATGCCTTGAGAAGTTTGGCCATTTAAATCCTGAACACCACGCTTGAATGGAAAAGAGAAGCGCAAACATTTGGCATGACCTCTTGTTTTGTGTTCCACAGTAGAAAGGTCAGAGCGACGCGACAGTAAGGGTTTGGCCCAGGCCTCCATCAATATGTTAGCCAAACACTCATCACCAAATTAGGGAAGGTGGCCTGCAGATGGATTCTAGAGCCGACTGTGATTTAAAGAGACGTTCCTGGACGTGGACACATGTATAAACACACGCACTGATCTGAAGCTCTGCCCAGCTGTAGTCTGGACGTCTGGAGACATGTGGAAGCAAAACTGCTTCTGATGGTAATAGTTTTCAAACTCGGAAGTGAACGTAACACACAGCTTTCACTTAAATCAGAAACACCAGCACACTCTTCTTTACAGGAACAGAATCTCGCTCTCTTCAGTGGAACATGAGCAGAATGTTCACGCTGCTCTTTTACATGCAGTTAAAGCAGAAGATGACCGCTGGCTCTCAAGCTCCAATAACACAATTATCAATTATAGTGACCCATGCACTATATTCCAGGACTTATGATGGGAAGAAAGAAAATGATGCAGAATGAGGTGTCTGAGCTGACTCTGTAACACACGGCCTTATCACAAGACGTCTTCAGAGCAGATCTCTGTAGAGGGCGGATGGGAGAATGTCACACAGATGTACTCTGGCCTGTCTTTATAACGTATAAAAGAGCAAAGGTCACCGGCAGCTTCCAGCCTCCACGTGACGTTCATCAAAAAAGACGCAGCCTCAAATGACTGCAAGACAGAATTAATGAGGGAAATCAAAGGTCAAAGTTCCCATCCTAATACATCTCTGATTAGACTTTAACTAATATATAATCAAGGCCAGACACTAACAATCCAGCTATAAAGAACTCAAGCAATCACGACATGAGAAGATAAAGGATTTGATGACACTGATTATTAACAGTGACTCTTTTGTGATATTTAATAAAATAAAAAATAAACACATCAGGACTTAAAGTCTGCTGATAATCGTTACTGATGTGCTGCTATACTATATACCAACCAAAATAAAAACTTACTGTAGTACTTGTGTACACAAAAATGTTTATTTGTGGCTGTGATTAATTGGTTCCTAGTCATAGCGTATTATTAAATATTCACAGAAGTGATATATTGTGCTTTTGTTGGTTTTGATTGCTTCTGTTGTTTGAAATATGCTTGGACAAAAGCATCGGCTAAATGACTAAATTTAATATGTGTACACACACACACGCACACACACACACTCATTTAGCCATTTAGAAGATGCTTTTATACAAAGCAAATATCTCAAAATTCTCCCATTTGATTTTTTTTTTTCATAGAGTCTGCTATAAAAAGGTGTTGAAAAACAAAGCAAAATTGACAAAAAGTTAGCTTTCAGAAGTTTATTTGACTGCAGGCCTTCTTCTCAAACTTCACTAAGTCATATACTGCTTTACCTCCTACAGCTCCGAAGTGTTTTATTTTCACTTCTTTAAGCAGAGTGCTGGTGTCAAAATCATTCTTAACCTCAACTTGAAACGACAAATTTGTTTAATGCGTCGGGAGCAAACCTGGAAAATAAATAGATGAAATGGAGGCTTAGCGGGAGCTAAATCCCACAGCTGATGGGGACCTGAAGTGTGCGGATTACATGCGGAGCGCATTAAACAATGTCCCTAAATATGCATTGAAATCCTTAAAGCATGAAAGCATCTTGTCATGTGGTATTAGCATTCAGAGGTGCGTGTCAGACGTCGCGCGCTGCGCCGGGGTGTCTGCCGTGTTAAATGTCATATGCCAGCGACCGCAAATCCCAAAAAGATTTCCTGACGTCATACTGTCGTGTCAACTCGGCTTCTTCAGAGCTCTTTACGGTTAAACTGTCACAAGAGCTCGAGCGCCAGTAAAAAAGGTTAATGGAAAAAAGAACAAAAGGATATGGAAGAATGGAGGAAATTGAAAGAGAGAGAGAGAGAAGCTTCTGCTACTTTAAATTGAGGAGAGGAACTGTCACGATGATTTTGACAGCAAAGAAGCATGCTTCCTGTTTTAAATGCAAGATGGACCAGAATCAGCGATGAAGGGCCACCGGTGCACCACATCCACCAAACATTAAACATTCAGACATATAAATCTTTCCATTTAAAACATGAAAACAAATATATTTTTAATTTTAAAAGATTAAAATCTATAAATCTTACATGTAAAACATTAAAACGTATAAATCTTGAAAAAGCCGCCTCACAGACTGCAATCTGACTGATAAAGAAATGCATTTCTCCGATTCTTCAAAGAGAATTCAGGAAATCCTTCAAATTATACATGAACGGGATGCGATCAAGGTATGAGGCATGTCAGACTGTTTACTCGTATGCTCTTTGAAAATATGAAATAAATGATCCAGTCTGGGGGCTTAATATTATTGGAGTCTAATGCTGTTGCCAACGATTGTCAAAGCCACCAGCCATCAAAAAAATGTCTCAAAGATTTCAAGAAAATATAACACAAATGTTCGGGTCAACAATTTCCAAGAGGTCAAGCCACAGAATATATATGACAAAACTGAGAGTATTAACCCTATCTGACCGAAGGGAGAAATGAGCCGTGCTGTGCTTTATATGGCCATACATCATCTTTGTCAAGTCCTGACAGCGTTTTATCAGATCTAACCTTTAGCAGCCTCTATTACGAACGCTAGCTCTGATACACGAGTGCCGCTGAGAAAACCTTCATCTACAGAGCCCCGGAAACACTCTCGTATTAACATCAACACTCAAAACCACCTGCAGTAAAAGATCCTCTGAAATCAAAATCACTCGCCATCTGGAACCAAAACAGAAGCGGGATTTCTTTTGGAATAACCTTTATTAACGACATAACTTCAGCTGATGCGACTTAAAAAAAAAAAAAGCTTCAACTCGACTCCTAACTGAGCTTTGTCCAAAATGTGTGTGTGTTAGGAGAAGCTCCTTGAACAAGACTGTGTGTGATTTGAGCTTAACTGAACCTCAATAGCATGACAAATAATATTTGGGACTTTATCCTCTGGTTCCACAGACAAGGCTTAAGCCTAGTCCTAGACTAAATGTAATTCTGAGCTGTTTCAACTGAAAGAAACGTGCACTGACTGATCTTAAAACGTGTCGATGCCTTTGTTTTGTCTCAAGATGCACTTCAGTAATGCCTTTTCTAAGGCATGAATTACTTAAAAGTCCTACAGTAATTGAAGTATGGCCTAATCCTGGTTTAGGCTAAGCCCTGTCTGTGAAACTGGGCCAAATATTAGCTCAGCACTAGGGATCACTGGAAATAATTGATTCAGATTCAGCACAGAGTGTAATATATTCTGCAATAAAACCAAATAAGTGTCAGGATTTTATTTTATTTTTTTATCAAAACACTGACAGTTTATTAAGCCTTCACACAAAGTACTGAAAAACACACGTTATGTGTTTTGTATTATATTTGGATACGTTCATGCAGTCTGAAGTAGTGAGAATATGGAGGAAATTTAATTTCAATGAGCAAAAATATTACATGCGTTGTAGATTACAACATAAATGTTTAAATTCTGCTGCTTGTAAAGTAAATCAATGAGATGGAGCAGATGATGACAAAGTTGCTCAATATCTGAGACAGAAATGATCAAACATATAATGTAGACTGAAAGTCTCCTCAGAAGATGTGAGATGTTTTGGAGGCTTGTGAAGATCAGTGCTCCGCTGAGAAACACTAACAGTGGAAGTAAAGCTCCTCAAAAGGAAGGAAAGGAAAGGACGTGACATGTGGCCAGGTATGGTTTCCTCTCTGTTTAACCCATCCAAGTGCACACACAGCAGTGAGAAGAACACTTTCTAAAAAAAATGACTGATTTTTTCTGTATACACTTCTACAATTACACTAAAAGAGCTTGTACTGGATAAACTCAGACAGAAGGCGTGCAGTAGATACTGAGGTTTAACAGCTAATACTGATCATAATATAATAGAGTAGCTCTATAGGGTTAATGTCACTGCCAAAACAAACACGTGCGACGACAACCGAGAGTAAATGATGACAGAGCGCTCATTTGCGTGTGAACTATTTCTTTAATGTAATAGTCAAACAGCTTATGAGAGGACACGTGTTTCTCCTTCTCTCCCAGCAGACGAGCGCATTTCATTACGTGACACATTTAACCTCCGCCGCTTCCACTAAAACATACACAAGCCTTATTATGTGCTTAATATTCACTATCAGCTGAATAATTTTTAATGCAACTTATAGCCGAGTAGATGGATAACTCAATTATGCACACATCCGTCACGCAGCCTGCCGAAGATTGATGGGAAGGTGAAGCCGCCAGATCCTGAGCGTCAGGGCCTGAACAGTCTCTCTGCTGCGCTCTTTATAGGCGAAGCATCATTACCCATGACTCCAGTGACGGGAGTTTATTATGAGGTTAGCATTTTGGCCACACTATTGTTTGGATGATGGATGCAGCTGCTGCCAGGTTTGGAGAGGTAAATTAGTTGCGTTGTTTTTTTTTTCACTCACTTCTCAACACTTAAAGGAGAACGAGGGATAATTAATGACTGCCGTTTGGTGCAGACGACGGAAATGCTGGAAAATAAGCAAATCAGGAGTGGTGTCACTCTCATGCGCCGTGCTAATTGAAAACATGGCGGCGAAGGTCACCGCAAAGGAAACTCGCTGACCTTTTCAACATTTCTCCCAAACTCACATAAACAGAGGAGATGAAGTAACGTGATTGGCTGAGTGAGAGGAGAAGACGGGAAGGTGGACACAGGCGGTCCTTTGCTCCGAGAGCACCGCAAATGTCAAATGTAAATGTCAATTAAAAATTACAAGCAGCTCTGAAAGGTGCACTCTGAAGGGCCTGACATTTTTTTTTTTGACATGCCAAAGTTTATCTGACAAGGCAGCGCACAAACATGACAGCGTGTGCCGTGTCACGTCTAAACACACGTGAGAAGCACTGGAGATCTGATCCATACAACTGTAATGGAGCCGCTGAACCGCATCAGATCAGACGGATGAAGTGACTCCTCGTGATGGATCGTAACAGACAAAAGGATCTTTCTACGCTTCCGGTCATATAGAAGCACGATCCGTTCCTTCGCCCCAGAGCTTCAAGAGTATTAGTCACATTGTGCGGTTAAACACGGAGCTAGTACTAGAGATGGCTCTACTAGTCCACTGAATACATCACACGTGTGAGTCTGGTGGATCTGAAGAAATAGCCAACAATGCACTGGACACTGGTTTTGTTGTTCAGGGCCACATTTTATTAAGTTCTCTGATACGCTTGACTGAAAGCTTCATCATCTCAGAAACATACACAATGCTTTCAGTGTTTGATCAGTGACGTTCACAGAGATCGACCGATATAGACAAATATTTATTGATTTACCAATACGTTCTGATATTTACAGTAAGCGTTTTACTATAATGGGATACCGGTTAGTAACTTCGGATCGAATCCAATGAATGCATCCATCTTGTGGGTGTGTTGAGAACTGTGTGCAGGATGGCTGTTACAGTGTGTCTGAGAGAAAAGACCAGACAACTACCCTGTGCACAAGCCCAGAACTTACCTGATTTCCTGTAGTGAGTGAACTGGCCATTAACGCACACATTAGGTGTGTTACATACTGAAAATGACACTTATGCAGCTTGGCTGTATGAAAGAAAAGGCAAACGTTTCACGTAAGATAAGTCCTGCCCCTATAAACACACATTTGCCTGAATTATATACGTAGAGCAGTGGATGAGCACATGCTGGAATTAAAGGAGTTCAATTGATTCTCTTTCTTTTGTCTAAATGCTTATCATTAGTTTTGTGAAGTCAGCCATGTGGGCTAATCAATTAATATAATATATTAAAATATATATATATATATATATTATTGATTATTTTATATATACAATTGTTTATTTATTATGGCAGATTGCTGCTTTATGCACAGATAAACCACGCTGTCAGCAGGAAATCTAGAAAAACAAAAATAACTGAATAATTCTGATATAAATACCAGTTTATAAACACAATGAAATATGATTTTTTGTTTGTTTGGTATATTCCAGTACTCACATTATCCAGTAAATAATGCTTCATGCACTAGCCTATTAGTGAACTAGTCTTCAACACTTTTTAAGGAAAAAACTTAGTAACCGAGTACGGACTGACTTCACTCACTGAGTTACTTTATAACAGTAAATGAACAGCAGTTCTGTGCATCGGTCATTGCTAGCGGTTATTAAAGATATTGGCCAATCTCTGATAATAAGTCACCCCAGATTAAAGAATAAAAAAACTAATGGTTGATTAATCAGATATTTGTAAAAATCCCTCACCAAAAAACATTGAATCATAACTGAATTATTAAAATGAACACGAAAGGAATGTTCAGAAATCTAAAACTGATCTTTACGTCTGACACACTACAGCTTGACGTGTGTGCGTGATGAATAAGACACAGTATTGCAGTTATGTGTTGAATACAGCTAACGGTTCATTTACAATTAACGGTCAAACGTTCATCTTGGGTTTTAATATTTTAGTTTTGTATTGTCTGGGCTCTGACCTGTTACAGTAGCTCCAGAACTGCTCGTTGAGGTACGTGTGATGGCTGTGGTCATCTCCAAATGAAGCTTTGCTCTCAATCCAGTGAACTATATGACCATCAACAGCTGCAGAAGAACACAACACACACTCAGCTCAAGATCACAACACAATACACACTGATTACTTTCATGCAAAACACAACTGATTGGAAATCTGCTTAAAACGTGTCCAATGTAAGGTAATGAAACGAGCCGGATGCTTGAGACTGGACTGAGCAAGGCTTTTTCTGATCAGGGAGTAAACGAATACCAGATCTCACCGATGGGCACCTCCAGAATGATGTCAGGGGTTTTGTCGTAGCCTTTGGCTCGGAGCTGGTTCTCATCTGTGCAGAAAACACATTTCATGATCTTTGTGAGGTTTACTTCAGCCTAGAAGAGTTTCTTCTCGTGCACATATATATATTATATACACACACACAAATATGTATATTAGAGCTGTCAAGGCCTACAGTCATTGAGTCATACATTCATACACATTTATATAATAGAATTTTTCTTAAATGCATACATGCATGTGTTTGTATTCACATATACCTAAATATGCAGTAAATACACACATTATATATGCAGTGTTATTTGGTGAAGCTATATATAAACCCCAAAGACTCTATGCCTTTAAAACTGTAAAGCAGCAGTGATGCTCCTGGAGCCCTCGGCCAGCGGTCATCTGAAGAGAGCAGACACAGACAGTGTTTGCTGGCGCTGCACAAACATCTCTTCAGAGGTGGGAGGTCTCCGTCGGGTCAGAACTCGCTCCAGAAACACACATGCATCAGAACACATCATATCACTCATGTGCCGCTGCTTTCCTCTCACATTTAACAAACATTCAGCATCACCAAACGTTAAATGATCATCTATGAAGATATGAGTCTGATTAAACAAGTCAAGTTCAACAGGCAGCAATGATCTGATGCTGTGGTTTCCAGGGTGCAAGTGAAGGAGCAGTACTGTAACACTGAGAACATGAAACATTGATTCCTACTGGAGCATTTCAACTAAATCTATGAATATAACATATTACTCTTCTGTTGTAATTACACACAAAAGTCATCACTGCTTGGTTTTACAACAAAAAAAACCTGACTTTCTTAGAATAAATAAATTAAAGCAAAGATTCACTGTATATACAAACATCAGTAAGACTTCACAGTAAACTGGCATTTGTTATCATTAACGTGTTAACTACAGGAACAAACAATAAGCTCCGCATTTATTACAGCACGTATTCATCTTAGTTATTGTTCATGTGAACTAATGTTACCAAACACAGCTTGTGATTTTAATAATGCGTTAGTAAATGCTGAAATTAATATGAACTAACATGAATACATGCTGTAGAAGTATAGCTCATTCTTAGTTCATCTTAACTAATGAACCGTATTGTAAAGTGTTACCCAATAATAATAATAACAAACAGGTTGGTTAGTTCGGGACTGAATTCTGTAGTTAATGATGAACCTGAACAGTTAAATTCATTTCAAATAGTTCTGGGTGATATATACTGTATTGTACGATATATTATGCGCATCTCGTCCATCAGCGGTCTTCAAGAGGAACACCAGTTTATGAACAGAGCCGTAAGTCACAGAGAAGCTGCGCATTGAATCACCCGCGAAACTAACACGCAGCTTCTCAGTGATCTACGGCTCTGTGTATAAACCGGCGCTGCATTTAAACACAGCTGATGGAGATATAGCGCTAATCAAAGAACCGGCTTTACTGACGAGATGCGCATAATATATCGTTCGATATATATCACCCAGCCCTAATTGAACACAGATGAAACGGAGGCTTACCTAAGAAGGACAGGCTCCTCTCCCTGAGTTTGTCTCTCAGCAGGTCCTCGTGCTCCAGACCGATGGCACTGAGGAGATGCACTTAAGGACAAACTCCATACAACTCTCTTCTGAAGGGATGCTCAACTTTCACAAACCCCTTTCTGTGTGTTACCTGTGCTTGGTTGCCATGGAAACACTGACAGCTGAGCGGGTTGCTGTGGCAACAGCAGAGGAGAGTGTGTTTGTTGTAATATCAGGAGTGAGCTGGACGCTGCAGAGATAGAGGGGTCTGAGGGGTGTACAGTTTAAGAGCAGTTATAACACATCCAGCTAAACACAAAGACGAGCTGTGCTCCCTCACACATGAACAGAGATGAAGAGAGAGAGAAAGAGAGGAGTGACCCCAGACAGAGAAGCACTGTGACCCTTCACCCCCGACACACACAGTCCTCTAATGATCACCATGATCAGGCTCTGCTGTTAAACCGGTTTCACACTCAGTCTCTCATTCAGCATTCAGAGGTTTTTCAATCCAATACTGATTTTGATGAAGGGTCAGAATAACTTCAGATGAACTCTTACTGGACTGAAGCAGCTCCGCTTGATTCTCCATCAATCATTTTCTGGAAGAATCAGATCATCAGAATTCTGATCCTTATGAGAGTGTGTGTGAATATAGATATATATACAGTATACACACACACTCATTGAAAAGTTTGGGGTCAGTAAGATATTGAATGGTGTTTAAAGATGTTTCTTCTGCTCATCAAGGCTGCATTTATTAAATTAAAAATCCAGAAAAACTGTAATATTGTGAAATTTTATTTTAAAATAAGTGTTTCCTGTGTGAATATGTTTTAAAATGTAATTTATTCCTGTGATACGAGCATCACTCCTCCAGTCTTCAGAGTCACAGGATCCTCTCAGAAATCAGTCTCATACGCTGATTTATTATAGAGTTATCAATGCTGGAAACAGTTGAGCAGACAAATATATATTTTGGAACCTGTAACTTTTTCCCCTCTCTCTTTCTCTATCCTCAGAAACACATTTTTTTTACCAAATATAAAACATTTCTAAAATGTAAATCTATGCTGTGACTTGTTTGTTGATTTAATAAGTCTTCGGGTAATAAAAGGATTCATGTTTTTCAAAGAAGAAAGAATAAAACTGCACTGATCCCAAACCTTTGAGCAGCAGTGAAACAGTAAACTACTGTAACAGCAGATCTGAACATTATCCATTTTAAATAAAAGCATCTCTTTTTAATATTATAATGATCAAAGAATCCTAAAAGAAACTAATAAGCAGCTAAACTGTCCAACACTGATAATAAACATCAGCGTATGAGAATGATTTCTGAGAGGATCCTGTGACACTGAAGAGGAATGATGCTTTATATCACAGGAATAAATTACACTTTAAAACATATTCACACAGGAAACACTTGTTTTACACTGAATTCTTCATACAGTGTGTGTGTATATATATATATATATAAGGTGTATGTGTGATGTATTTAACTAACTGAAGAGGCCACTAGTATTTTCAGCATCAGAAACTGGTTGTAAGCGGGTTATTGCTATGTTTTGCGGTAGTGTGTCAGATGGAAATATCAGTTTACATTTCCAAACATTATTTTTGTCATTAATTGTAATAATGCAGTGAGATTATTGTCTGACAGCAGCCAGTGCTCCACACAGAGATCTGATCT
>JAUCMT010000036.1:16448968-16460205 GCA_032357475.1 Enteromius thamalakanensis
TTGGAAATATCAGTTTACATTTCCAAACATTATTTTTGTCATTAATTGTAATAATGCAGTGAGATTATTGTCTGAGATCTTTCTGAAATCACATGAAGAAACAGAACTAACGGAGACAGACTCAATCCAGAAGAACTGTGACAACGTCTCCAAGATGAAGGAAAGCTCCAGCACTGTTCAGACACAATGCTGTAATATGAGTATTCTTTCACAAATAATGCCATAAATACATTTCATTTATCGGTTAACTTCTGTTAACTACATCAAATAAATATTTGGTCTTACAGCTTTTGGTAAAACAGCTTCTGAGGGAGTTTTTCAGGTAGGTTTATAGGAAGCATCTTGGAGACATTGGCAGAGATTGGTCTGTCTAAACTGAGATCAGTAAGTCTAAAGATGGCAGAAATGACCTGCATTTAGCCTGATTTCCTGAACAGACAGTGCTGAATTCTAAATAAATGGGAAACCTTTGTTTTACGATGATGAGGTGAAACATAAAATCTTGTGCTAAAATAGAATCCTACACATGTGAAGAAACACACACACACACACACACACACAAGGTGAGGGCTGTTTTTGACAGCGTGATACAGACAGTGAACACAGAGCTGCTTATAGATCTCACACACACACACACACACACACTCCTCAAGCGTAACTTTTATGTCAGGTGAAGCTCGGCACATCTCGTCCCTCTGAATAGCTCCTCGTCAATTTCAGGCTTAAAGTTTTATGGGAAGGATACTGTTTGATGCAGTCGACCAGCGGTCCATAACAGCAGTCATTTACTGTGCACTGAAAGAGCCAAGAAATATTACAGTCAGGAGAGGACGGGCCCCTCAGCATCTATTACAAACACCCATCATGCACTGCAGCACGCCACACGTCACCTCATTAGCCGTTTACTCAGACTAGTGAAGGATTCACATGAGGACGTCTTTTAGCAGGACACAGATATAATTAGCATACACCACATTTATAAAATTAAAACAGAAAAAAAACAATCCCATGACTTGTAAAGACGGTTATAAGTATAGTGTATTAAGCACTGATCCGAGTATAGTATAGTGAAGAGTAAACATCTCAGACTGTATTCAGAGGAAGAAAGATTGATGTTTGCTCAGAGCTAGTACCTGCTCGACGTGCTTCGCTAGCAGCAGGTCTGGAATTAAATACGGCTCGCGCAGCATGTTGTTGAGGATGTGTCTGGAAGCTGCTGATGAAGAGAAAACCAAAACACGTGGTTGAAAAAAAGAATAATAAGGGAACTGCACATTACTGCACAAAGTGCTCATTTTCTTGAAACCCCATTAAAGCCCTTGTCAGATCTACAGCATTACCCCAAATCTCCTCTCACTCAGTCAAAGAGTTATCTAACAAAGAATTTCAAGACTTCCCAGCATGCATTGCAGCATAAATGTGTGTAGTTACTGTTTTGCAGATTTTCCATTTAAACTTTTTAGTTGTTGTTTTATTATACTGTTATTTGGTTCTTATTCTCTCTCATCAGTGATGTTTATTAGGGTTGTGTGTTGTTAAAGGAATGTTTACTGTATATTTGTGTGTAATGGTGTTGAGTGTTTGTGAATGACTCTGAGCTCCTTCTATATATGTTCATATTTAAAAGCTTGTGATGGGCTTTGGTTGATCTTTCTCATCATCACCTGCTTCTGGTGTTTATCAGTGTGTTACAAAGATACAGGGGTCAGTACTTATAATACTCACATTATATCAGTTAATGAAGTTACGGTATTTAACTGTAACCGGAAAAGCCAAAATATGTTACCATATTTTATTATTATTTTTTTTTTACAATTGAATTCGGGCAACTACAGCCCTTTTTTTACAGAAATTTATTTACATTTATATTTATTTATTAAAATTTTATTTATTCACAAATAAACTAAAAATCAGTAATGTGGGGACTTTTTATACAGTTTATCCTCCTAGGAAACAGAAAAAACTAAATGACCACAATGAACCTAGTTGTTGTTTAATTTGCTGTGACTAAAAAGTTTCTATTAGCAAAATTAGCCAATTAGCAATGCATGAACAAACAAAAATATTCATTGCCTCAACCAAGTATCTTGAGAGAAATCAATGTGACGTATGTTATTGTATTTACTTGAAGTTTTCTCAACTACTTCTGTATGTTTTACAGCACATGCATTAGACACTGAGTTCAGGGATGATTAATCTGCATGTCTCACTCCATTCATGCTGCACTAACATTATAAATCAGCCACGAGCCCTCGGATTGATTCCCTATTACTCCAACACAAAATCCATCATTTTCAAACATATTCAGATTTAATTGATTGAATCATTAGGTGTCATTCTAATGATATATCCATATGAGAGAGACAGAGGCAGTGCATGATGGGAAATATGAGGCCTTGTTCAGCTCAAACAGAGAGTGATGAGAAATAAATGATTCGATTATAATAAAGTCAAAGCATGTGTGCCATAAACAGTCATCATTTTGATTTTCAATACTTGTTTTGTGAGCCCTGCAACCGTAGCTTTCAGACTTTTGTGTGTAAGTGACCTCGTATTACTAGCTGACCTCTAAATCTCCAACCTGAGAAGGCTAGGCCAAGATCTGCAGCAAACTGAAGTCTAAGAACCAGACCGTGGACACCATAAACCCAGACCAAGACCAGGGGGATGTTCTTCAGATGAAAGCTTGGCTGGTTAGCAAGTTTCTACAAAGCATCTTTCTCAAACGAGAACCCGTTAAATTAAATTAAATTGGCCACGTATTCTGACTATACCAATAATCTTTCATTACACAGTCTTAAAAATACAGGGTGTTTCCTTCAGCAAAATTATTAACTCAATTTTTTTTTTTTTTGAGTCGAACATGAGACTAATCACCACAGATTAGAGGGGTCTGAATCAATGAGTCAATCGTTTGGTACGGTAAAATATAAATGCATATTGTAAGTCCTTGCATGCATGTTGACCTGTTGTTGGGGGACTCCCAAAACCAAAATATGAACCTTTCATTACCCATAAGGCACTTTAAGACTAGAGCTCTTTAGGTTCTCGTTACACCCCCATCATCTCAATCCTCCCTCACCGCTTGCATCTCAGAGGCTCTCTCTGTCGTAACATCAACACCCTGCTGGAGAAGAACAAACGCTCACTCTTATCTGTTTCATCCTCCTGCTGAAAGAGGACGTGAGGAAGAGAGAACAAAGCCAAGTCAGCAGTCCTCCGCACCGGCGGCACCTTGTTTTTCAGCTCATTTTTCTCCCAGATTGCTACCTTCACACGCAGATCCATACGCTGCTCCGGCACTCCGCTCAGCAATGAAGAGAGCTATATTTCCCCTTGAGTTAGGACACCTCGTGACAAATGATAATGGATAATCAATACAGCGGGAAATATGAGGCCGCAAACTTTATGAAGCCGGGAGACATATTACTCCCCAACAACACTCGTTTCCCTTAACAAAGTCACTACGCCGCAGCGCCTAATAATCTGAGGGAAAATCAAAGAAGCCGCAACCACATCAGCAATATTGGCAACTTATTCCACTTTAATGGCATTTTGATTGATTTTTTCCTCTTAATGGTACTTTTATAGATTTGATGCTGGTCCTGCAAAACAGCAGTGTGTAATAGAGCTCCCCGAAGGCAAGCAGCAGCCATTAAAGGCCTTGTCTTACCAGGACTCGTAATTGGAGGTTGACCACCATTGCATTTCACACATCACACAACACCACCTGCCTCAAACGGCCAGCGCATCCGTCCATCCGTCCCAGGGCCGTTTCCTCCATCTTCTGAGCGATGGGGTTAAGAAGAGTCGTAAAAAGAGGGTGACCTTGCGGCTGACATTGTGGGGTTTCAGCCAAGCACTGACCTGATGAAAATGGAGGCCAGAGAGCTAATAAATCAGGCCGCTCTTAAAATGAGTTTACTCTAACGCTCATTCATCACGGCCCGTAATGCCATTTGCAGCGGAGGATCTGCAGTGCGCAAACGGCGCAGTAAATAACAACAGAGCCCGAGATGCGCACACGTCGCCGCATGCATTTATTAAAGACGCCTCTGCACGACACTGTAAACACACGTGAATTTAATGCAATTGTGCCGTGTCGACATAAATCCGGCCCGGGCGTCCTTATCTGAGGAGGGAAATATTAAAAAGGAAAGATGCCCTCCACCGGGAGTTATTCGGGAGCAGAGAAGCGCTGTTTACCAAAAACACAGCCACCTTTAACAACCTCTGATGAAATGACGAATGGGGCAGAGGAAAGCAAGCGGCGCAACCTCGGCTCGCCATATTCAGACTCTGAAAAGCTCATTAGAAGGCAGCGAGCGTCCAGAGCCCATCGTCGTCAATAAATAACGGATGACAATCGTTTTCGCCTCTGACGCTGATGAGCTCCGGAGTTTGTTTATTAATTAAAAAGCCTTCTTATTACGGTTATAATAAAGACGCCCCCTCCTCCCCGGCGCCTCGCCAACGCCGTCGTACATCAAACTTCATGATGCGCGAGCGAGGCGCTGGCTGATAATGCGCCCCTGCTAAAGCTGATTTTCCATGATGAATCTGGGAGCATATAAATTGGCTAATATCTAAAAACATTTACAGATACTAGAGGAATTGACTACTTGTGGGCCGTGATGGATGAGGCTGTTAGACGCCAGAGGACAGCTCTGCAAATCTCTGCGGCTGCCTAAAGCCCTCATTTGATTTTCATATTTACTTCTTTAAACCCATCCTGCTCTCACGCGGAGAACAGCGGCGTTCGTGTTAGTTTTCTGGTGATCACGGCAGGGTTAGTGGGGCAGAACTGATCTGCCTGCGTCTGATAGCAGGGCTGCACTCGGCCCGTCTCCGAGCTCCACCACTCCACGCTAGTAATTAGTATACTTGTCAAGGCGAACGCTTACCTCACCTCTACCTAATGAAGAGCCGGCATCTCAGCACTCAAAGGCCAGATTCATCCGCTCAATGCACTTCCCTTCGCTGAAATCTGCCTCTGCAGCAGGGGTGGGTACGAGCACTCCAGCACTTCAAAGACACGGTCATTATCAATCATGGACACCAGGATTTACTAATTGGTTATGACAGCATTTTGGACATCCTAAGAATTACTGTAATTGGTAAAAGAATGTAAAAATGCTTAACTATAAGCTTCCGTACTACATACACTCTTAATAAAGGAGCACTAGAAGAACCATTTAAATGGTTCCATAAAGAACCAGATTATAAAAAGGTAAGAAAGCAATAGTTCTTTGACTGAATCAACCAAAAATGGTTATTCTATGACATTGCTGTAAAGACAACTTCATGACTTTTTTTTAGAGAAAAACATAAATACATATCAATAAATATATATATAGTATAGTTTACAGTGGGAAACTCTGTAAAAGCTTTCATTTGATGTTTTTCTTAATTTACTTAAATGAGATGTTTTATTGAAATTACAGTATTGTTTTTAGATTTTCTTGACAATTGCTGTTTGCATTAGGGTTTTAGGTTTCTTATCTTATGTTGCTAATTGATTGTTTATTGCACATAGTCATGTGTTACCATGAAGGTTGTTGCAATTGTATTAGACTCTTCATCCTGTAGTTAGCATTTAACTCAGTTTGTGGAAAGCTACCAGTGATGAATCTCCATGTTCATTGGTTGTGTATGATAAGAGTTACAAAACCGTTGTAAGTTCATTAGGTTTCTAAGATCTGTGAAACCTATAATGTTGCTACTGCATTTATTGTACAGTACATATATGGTAACCACACTGCTATGCTTTAATTTCTCATTCATTTTAGAGTTAAAGTGGAACTACGGTTTCCTAAATTAGTGATGCATTATTTATATCAATGGGCAGGTCGACAGTCAACTCTTCAAACTGGTGCCCATGCTGTATAATATCACACAACGGGCAAGAGAAATGGAAAAACAATCAGGCTTTGAAAGGTGCGGTTAAAACGAGCACAGCTTCTGTCAGTCATCCACAGCCATCAGCACAGGAACTATTCACTGGATATCCAGGCGCAAGGTCTTTCAAGAAATGAAAAGCTAATGTGAATGTAACAGTAATCTCATTTAAACAGCAGGCGTCCAGCCCAGAGCCACAAAACACCAAAGAGAGAAATCAGAGGAAAGCCCAGCAGTGATTTCTAGGAAAGTCTGGCGTTCAGAAGATCCCCTCCCAGACGTCTGCAGGAGAGGAAGGATTATAGATGTTGATATCATATTCGATATGTGCTGAAAATGCCCTGAACGTATTGATTTATTTACATGCGCATCCATCTGGCCCGCGCTGCTGGAACGGTCTGGGAAAACATGGACACAACACTCACCGGAGAGAAGACTTCAGAAACAATCTCAAAGTCTCTATTGATCCCGCTCAAGTGAGTGGATATATTCAGCCGTCCCAAAGGCACAATTTCTGCGTCTCTTAAATGCAAACAGGGAAGAAAGGAATGAAAGAAAATAAAAGATGGTGGTGTGCAAGGGCAGAGGCTGGCGTATATATGAGGCTATTGATCCGTGCGGCGGCTGGAAACACAGAGCTGGGAATGATGGATGCGCTTGCCGATAGCACCAGACAAACCAGTTAGCTAATTGCCAGCAAAGACAATTATCCAGGTGTTGTTTGATGAAAGCAACACATTACAAAAGTCTAATATTCACACTGGGAGATTTAGTAATTGAAGGAGTTCAGTGCTGCGGGACAGCCGGGTCTTGGGAGGAGAAGATGGCGCGTCACTTCCATTAGAAGCAGAGCCGGGCTAGTCACATGATGCTAACGCTACAGAGAACACAAACGCCGCAGACACAACATTATCAACTGTGAACCAATAAAAACACTGTCCTTTAATTACAGCTCATTTTCTAAACACCTCGTATCTACACTATTCAAATAAATGTCCTTTTTTTAAAAGCTATTATATTACCTTATTTTTTCAAATGATCAACTGCGATTAATTATATTTGTTTTTGTTTACATAACATACGAGTGTGTATTGTGTATATTATGTATATTGTAGCATATAAAATGTTACAGGAAATGTTGTTACAGTAATAGGTTAACAGTAAGTTCCTGTACTATATACAGTAAAATATCTAACCGGACTTTTCATTCAATTTCACAGTAAATTGCTGTTGACAGTAGTTTTTATACAAACGGAACAAATCAAAGTAGAATTTACTGTGAAAAACTGTAATCGGATAGTCCAAGTATTTCCTGCATGATACTTGAACCGATTGTGTTTAAATCATTTATTTAATAGTTTTCACGATCAGTTATGACTTTTCAGCTTTATGTTACATACAGTAAGCTGTATAAGTTTAAAAATATAATAATGTAAAAGTTTAAACCTCCAACTAAACATTGTTTTATCATTTTGAATTCTCTGTTATGGACATCAAAAGAATATTTGATTGTGCTGAGGTGGAACTGTATTACTCACAGACCACACTATCATCATCAGTAGTGACACGAGTACAGGATTTCTATTAAGAAAGGTGCATTGTGCAGTACTCCAAATAAAGTTTCAGAATTGTGATATCAGTAATTTGTGTATGAAGTCTTTTAATCTACACTTAGTATGAAATAAATGCATTCCATCTATATTAGTTTATTGCTAGGGTTAGAACGCTTGGTCACCCTTTATATTAGGGTATAACTTTAACTACCATGTACCTTAAATAAATTATATGTGCTGCAGTGCTGCATTTATTCTGCACAAGCACTGCTATTAAGGTTGGATATGGGTGAGTTTACGAGCATGTACAGTGGCATGGGTTGGTTTAAGGGTGGGTTAAGAGGTGTGTGTAGGTGTAATCATAGGTGCAACTACAGAACTTAATTACAGATTACAAGTACAACATAATAACATGCATGTGCAAAGCAAGTGTATCATATCAAATGATTACTGTAGATGCTAGTACACAGTAGTTAGAATGAATCAACACTTACACGTCTGAATTATTGTTGGCTATTCTCCCTAAATCTGCTATGTTGTATGGGTAATAAAGGAGGGTGTTGAGAGTGTGTTGTGCTGTACAGTGTTCGAGCTTCAATCGGGTTTATCAGAGAGATGATAGACCATAACTAAACAGATCAGGCCGTGTGTTCTCCACAGCATCAGGTCAGTGAAGTCTGCTGATTTATAATGAGTTTCCAGCAGACCGAGGGTGGGCTACGTCACACAGTATTGCCTTGTTTTACACACGGCAGGAGCGCTTTGACAAGCACTGGATAACAGCGCTCCAAAGTAATCACACGCTTGACTTTGACATACGAGTGCACGCATGCACTGGAATCTCTCTGTTGATTAAATCCAGCACACGTGTGTGTGTGTGTGTGTGTGTGTGAGCGGAGAGGAAGATGGCGGATGCTGTGTGGGTCTGTATTCACTGAACGCTCAATAAGACAAGCGCGGTACTGACACTCAGACACTAACACACACGCTGTGGGCATTACAACGTTTAAAGCATTAAGAGACAAAACAGTTCAGATGGATCAACCGTAACACAACGATTATCATTACATGACACTAAATTAAGGTCCATATTAATGCAAGCTTGCTCTTGTTATTATTGGCATTCATTTATGAAAACAATATTATTTATCAAAATAAAAAATAATCTTTTGCTGGCCAATAATACAAAAGAAATATGAAGCCTGTATTTATAATACATTAGTAAAGGTATTAAGGCATTATAACTAACTTTATAATATGCTGCATTATCTCATGAATATTCAGAAAATATGTATTTATTTGTGTGTGGTATTATCAGATGAGAAAGAGCTGATCTATGGCCTGCAGAACTCTTTATTGTGCTGCAGGTAATGCTGATCCTCGTGAAGATATTAACACTGTACTCACGGACTGAAGCCTCGCGCTCCTCCAGGAAACACTCCACCATCAGACGGGCCAAGAGAGCAGGAGACAGGTCCACCTGACGGACACACACACACCTGCAGTCACTAATCAATCTCCTTCAGCACACACTGACACCTCAGACGGCTTCGTGTATTAACACTTTGAAAGTTTTGAGTTTATACGTTACAACACATACAATACAAATCTAATGTTAAATAAAAAAACTGAGAAAGTGATCTTCCGTCGTCTGATACATCAAATCCAGACACACTTTTGTTCAAAGCCGTTTTATTTTTGATCTGATTTCTCTCCTGATTCAGACCAGAACACTTTTTCTGATGTTTTTATCAGGATCTCATTCTGACGGCACCCATTCACATCCATTACTGAGACACGGATGCAGAGACACACTTCTCCAGACCTGATGGAGACACACACACTCACTACAGAAGCAGAAGTCATCATTGACTGAAGCTCACAGACTCAAAGCCGGAGCTGACACTGAGTAATGACGTCTGCGCCTCGTTCAGGTGCTCCTTCTCATCGCTTTCAAATGAATCATGAGCGTGTCTCTCGTCTGAAACGTGTGAATAACGTTTATGAAGCTCCAATCACATTCATCACTCTCTGATCAGGTTATATAACTGGACTGGACTCACTGCTGTTTGTGCGTCAGATCTCAGGTGATCCACGGGCTCTGATTCTCATCAGCTTTTATAGTGTAGCTCAGATATATATTGTGCAGTAAAGCGCCATGACTGGAGCAATTAGCGGCGAGCGGAGCGCCATCAGAGCCAGTGTAAATGTGAAGCAGCGCATTAAACTGAGTCATGAGACACTTACGAGGAAGAGCGTTCACATCCTTCAACAACAAACTGTACATCAGTTCACAATCACTAACACTTCCTGTGCTGCCTACATTACAAACCAACACTGTCTCCCGTGACATCATACTATAATATTGCCATATAAAGTTCAGATACACAAATTAGAATAGAATATCAACGACAATTAGAGTTATAGCCATATACTGTACAATACAGCATTCAAACCTTTTATTTTGATAGAAATCTCCAGCTTCAGTAAAAACAGGTTCATAAAAACGCTTCACAAATCTACATTTCTAGTTCGTTTGACAGATACTGTGGCAAAGCATAAATGACACAAACCAATACGACGATTTCTTTAATAAATCACAACAGTTATAAGTCCTTGCCACTCACAGGTGAGTTTAATAGAGCACTTATAAATATATTAAGAGCACATTATACAAGACTCATAATAACTTTGCCAACTGTAATCCATGGCGCTGGATTGTATGGCTTGTTCATGAAATACTATATCCTAAAGTATTTTTTCAAACAAATTAACTTAATAGTTATAATGTATTAGAAATACAGTGTCTCTTTTATTAAAATAAATGACATTTAATTTGATCATATTTTAATCATCTAATAACAGACAGCACAATTTCTGAACAAATAAAAATGATCATGAAGATGTTTGGCCATTATTAATCAAATATTACTTCAAATGATGACACATGATTTGGATTATTTAGAATAAGACAAGCGTTGTGAGAAAGCGTGTTTCTTCTGAAGTGAGAGGGAGCTTGGATGTGTAAACAGCACATCTAAATAGAGATATTAACCACTGACCTCCGTGTCAATAATAGAGCGCAGACGCATTTATGAATGTCACTTATGATAATGACACAACTATTTTTCCATGAAGGATAATTGCACCAAATCATTGGTTAATAGGCGAACCATTAGCCCAATTTTTATAAGTACTAACAGACTGGGAAAACTCCCGGTGAATCTCTGAATCTTCTGGGTTAATTATGTTGGAGCAGAATAATGAAGCATGTATGTCTGTACCTGGTTGGCGAGCTCCAGCAGAAGCGGTGCTGCAGGACGAGTCTTGGCTTCGCTGCGGTACCTTCGTTACCACAAAGAACATCAACAAGAAGAGAGACGACAAATGAGAAGAGAGGACAACAAGCCAGGACATGTCAGCGTCCCTGATGGACTCCTAAAGCCACATCAGACAAGGCCCATCATTAACCTCCAACCACAGAGCCCTCCCAGATCTGAGCTAACGAGCAGCTTTCCTTCAGGTAGCAGCGTGTTCGGCATCATCTGCCTCCATCTGATTTGGTTTTTGGGAGAATAACAAACAGCAGCGTCTCACCTGAGCTCTATCTAAACCCTGACAAGTGTCTTCTGCTTCAATTATTCTAATTAAAAACAAAACAGTTCAACTTAAACTTATCAGTTTAGACTATTCATAGACTAGAATGTACCTGTGTGTGTGTGTGTGTGTGTGTGTGTGTGTGGACGGGTTTATGTGGTTTATGAGGACACAAATTTGTATAATGAC
>JAUCMT010000036.1:16483169-16526927 GCA_032357475.1 Enteromius thamalakanensis
CGAGGTCAAAATTTACTAGTATTCCTATCTTTGTGGGGACAATTGGTCCCCACGGGGATATAAAAACCTGTCCACACTCCCTTACTTGCGCACACACACACTCACACTCATTCACACACACTCATTCATTCACTCACAAACACACACTCATTCAAAAGTTACTCACTCACTCACACACAAACACACTTCTAAAATGTGCTTTTTTAGGCTAGTTTACTCATTTGAATAAGCATGAAACATTCTTGCAAAGTTCTCTCAACATTATGAACAAACATTCTTCCAGTTACATTAATAGAAGGTTGATTAAAATTCATTTGATCTTTAATAGCAATAAAAAATGAGAGAAATATTTATTATTGTACTAACATGTTCTTCCCAAAGCAATAACAATAATATCTATGTTCAGTGTAAATTTAGCCTTTTTGTAAATACAATATTAGTCTCCTAATAAGATACAAAAGTGTTCTGTTTCATGCAACCAAGATATTTTCATTCATGTTTTAATTTATACAGTTTGGTTCATATTCATCAACATTAGACAAAAAATTATATATATATATATTATTTTTATTTTTTTAATAAATATTTTAATTAATTGTAATATTTTTATTTAATTAAATTGTAAAAGACGAATAACTTTTATAGTTCAATTAATTAATTTCCATAGACTTCCATAGGCTAATAATCTGATAGAAAACACAGAATTAGGGGAAAATAAAAAAGGTTTCATGGTCTCCTAAATTACAATAGATTGTACTCTGTGGAATATTTACTCCCCTTTTAATGGTAAATGAACACCATGACAAATGTTGTATGATAATGGTGAGGGGGGGGGGGGGGGTGTAATAAAATGTTTGGCCATATATTTCACCCTAGAAAACCCTCTTAATGCTCACATAACCTAGAGGAACATTTTTAAAACGTGACTTTTTGAGCGTTCTGAGAGCTTAATGGTAATGTTAGCAGAACGTGATTTGGATTTGGCTGGGACTGTCCATGGAGCAGCACTCAGGACCCCAGGTTGTTGTTTTATTCCTCCTCATGAGCCGGTCGGTGGTAATTATCCTCGGTCCAGTGAAGCCATGCGTGATGCTGCTGAGCTCTTCTGACTGTCATCTGCTCGCGTGATGCTTTCACACAGATCTCAGCACAAATGGCTGCAGCGTTCGGCGGGAAATTCTCTCCATCGTATCACCGCCACCCCTCAAATCCCACAGCTATATTTCACACGAAAGAGAACGAGACTCTGAGATTTTAAAGCTGCTTCACTCATTTATTTTATTAGCTTTTAATGAACGTAATTAGATGGCAAGTAATTAAATGTAATTGTGCTCGTGACATCCTCCCCCATCCTTGTAAATTGGCCCAAACAACATGTGTGGTATGAGCAAATTTGCTGGATTAATTGGGGATAGATAATATTTTTGGATTGTATTTCACACTAAATGGCCGCGCGCCGAAACAAAGACTGCGGCTCAAGCTCATTAATCTCTGTCGAGGGAAGCTCGGGTGCGATTAGCATGACTGAAGTAGCAGCGTCAGTCAGGACCCACCCCGCTTCTGCTGAGTACTAATTACTCCCACACCGTCACAGAGCTAACCCAAAACACTGACCGTTACAGATATACACCTTCACTTTCAGAGAGAGACAAATAACATTCCTATATATCTATCAAATCTGGCTTAGATTTCCCGCCAAAATGTCACACAATTCCTAAATCAAAAAAAAAAAGTGAAATACGATTATTTTTATTAAATACGATTATTTTGCTCATTTATTTAGCAAAAACTCACTTGATTTTATTTCCTGAGAACAAGAGAATAAGTGTGGCTAGAAACAAGAATTAATCAAAGCTAGAAAAGCATTTGTTTTCTATCTAGCTATCAAAAACGTCTAAAAAAATCTGCATCAAAAAGGATTTTGTAGACAAGCAAACAGTAAGGTTGTCTGTTTTTCAGAAAACAAAACGAGTAAAATTTCTTAATTTATCTAAGAATTTTTTTTTTATATTTTGGCTGAAAACAAGAAATAATCTAAGCTAGAAAAGCATTTGTTGCAATCTGTCTATCTATCATTAGTCAGTGTGTGTGTGTGTGTCGTTTTTCCTTTTTTCACCATCATTTCTAATATCCTGGAGGCATTTTTCTCATTATCAAATATTGTTTGATGTCTTTGTTTGGTGATGATTAACGGCAAGCCCTGAAAAGGCAGCGCTGACCTCTGAAGGAGATGCACGTGTTTTCTGCATGCGGTCATTTCTCAGGACCATCGTTAGTGTTTTCACTCATTTATCTTCATTGTGCATGGCTTTTTAAGCTCAGTAAATGAATCTATTAGCATCTGAGGTATTGCATTCTTTCACCTCTGCTCTCGTGATTCTCTCGCTTTTTTTCTAAAGTAATGTTTTTGTGGCTGATGTGTTTGCACACGACATTCTGGAGCGGATGAAAACCCATGATATTGGTGACATGGCAAGCAAACAAACAGCCCGCCGTGTCACAGCGTGATTGAAGATTTGGGGCATTGTATCTTTTTAATGACATTATCCAGTCAAATCTAAAGAAGAGAAAAATGGCAGATATGAGCAGAGGCATTGTGCGGCGTCTTATTTGAACACATTTGGAGAGCGAAGCAGACAGAGAGAGGCAGACGGGTGGCTAAATGAAAGGTTATGCTTTGCCCTGTGTTTGTATTGTCAATAACTGGAGAAGGCTGTCAAGAAAGTGCAGAGATAAAGGTCAATAACTCTGACAAATGTGTTTGTATTTGAAGAGCGGCGCTGATAGCAGCCACAGCGACACAAACACTGCGGCTCATAATAACACACTCATTATTATAACAGACAAGCTACCCGGTGCCACTCAGCTCTGTGTGTGTGTGTCATATTAATATACACCTTACATTTATTACACTTATCCTCTTGAATCCATGAACTGATGGACCTCAGCTAAATACACATTCACACTGCTGCGTGTGCTTCAGCATCTCTTCATTTCTTATTACTCACTGTCTAGTAATCCTGCAGTTTATATCAATAAAACCTTTTCAATAAAAACATTCATTAATAAAAACATTTAAATTAAAGCAATTATATTCGGGGGGTTTTCTTTGTATTTATGCAGATTTACCAAAAATTATTTTAGGGTTATATGCACATAGTTATAGATATGTGTGTATTATTTTATATTTGTTATTCAATTCTTCTTTCAGTTTTTTTATTCCCTCTGTTTGTAGATGAATAAATGTAAATAGTAGCAGAAAAATGAAGCTGAACACTGTTACTGTATGAGTGTTTATGCTGTGTGTGTGTGTGTGTGTGTGTGTGTGTGTGTGTGTGTGTGTGAGAGAGAGAGTAAAAACAGAAGAAATGCTGTTTATTGACAGTTTCAGCACAGCAAATGATAGTGGAAGATTTCTAATGTTTGTTACATGTGGTATGATGTTGATATTGTTCTTTGTGTTTAGATCCAGTAAATAAATGCTGTGTTTTTGTGTTTGTTGATTTTGTCTGCACATATTCAGGGTAACTCCTGCCGGGGAATGAAATGCATGCAAATGTTAGTATGTTTTGTATGGTTTTGTTTGTGATTCAGTGAGATGTACTTTGCCTGCCTGCGCCGGCTCCTCTGGGAATATCTGATGTTTTTGTGTTGGGGTGTGATCTTATAAACTCAGGGCTGTTTCTGTGTGTTAGTGGTCGTGCTGTTGTGTGGATCTTTTGTGAAGTAGCTGTTCCGGCATTCTTTCATTATCTGGAGCAACAAAGAAAGTCTTTTGTTTGCAGTTTTCCTGCAGGCGCCCGTATCCGTCCGTAACTTACTACTGTCCCCTGCTGGCCATCCGCAGCACCTCTGCGCTCTGACCCGTGTGTGTGTGTGTGTGTGTGTGTCACACACGCTGGACTGTGCTCAGAGTCTGCAGACGCTGAGAGGAGCAGCTCATCCGAACAGCAGCGGGTGTGTTTGCTCGGTAAATATAGCTGATTTTTCTAACAGAATTAATGAGGTAAAATGATATGCACGAATGTGTTCGTTCTCTGGCCTGGAGTTTTGTTTCTATCGATCGTTAGCATGCCTTCGTGTGCTGCTCTTTTTGTTGTTATTTCCTTCTCAGGGTTTTTCTGCGGGGGGTTAAACGTCTCGGGCTGACAGTTCACGGATGTGCAGTCAGGTTACTCATGTCAAATGACCAATTAAAGGGGCTATAGAGGATGGCAGGGCGGTCTCTAGTGCTGCGGTCTCGTGGGAGACCAATCAAACGAGAGCTCTATCACTCAAATGTAAACTGGATTCATTCATTAGCCATTTACCAGCCCTATCATTATTCATTACACACATGCTCAGAGAGACGCGTCTGCCAGGACCGGCGCTGTCCTTCTGCTGCAGTGCAGCCCAGTAATGCACCTTTTGGCAAGATACTATTCAAATGATCCGGGGGAAAGATTTCTTTCATAGCATTCATTCTGGATTTCAATGTAAAAACATTTCAACTGAATACTAAAATGATGATCAGTATGCGACATGGACTTGCTCTGCAACTTCAGACATCATTGATTCTGTAGCACTCAATATTTATTACTTAAAAATCCCAGATAGCCTTTTAAATGATCTTTTTGAGCTCAATTCTAGCATCAATGTCATTATGGCTTGTGAAAATATGTAGTATAAATTTGCACGTCTCATAATACCAAAGCAATTAGGTCTATTTCACTAAATGCATTTTTATTATAGCTTGACTTTTTGAAATGATATTTTTGGAGCCAAAGTGAATGTCGTTGTACAGTGTAAATCTGCTCTGGGTTTAAATATGCAATATGAATGTGCACAGCTACAGTGTAATACATGTATTGTAGTAGAAGTGCAGTACAGATTCTGATGTTTTAGTGTTTGTTTGATAATGTGTGTGCGTGTGCAAATGTTTCACCTCCTTTAACACACAGGCGTTTCATTGATCACACGAGTGAAGATTAGTATCCCGAACCTCAGGAGTGTGCGGATCAGTGCTTGACCTCTGACCTCACACCTGCCGGTTAAACACACTAACAGCGTTCAGTCCTTGAGGCCGTGGATGCTCTGAAGATGTCTGCTGTAGGAGAAACACACCGTCGGTTCCCTGTGCTTCTCTTCATCTCCTGACAGCCCGTCAGAGGAGACCTGTTTTTCTGTATTTTTATTTGCATGCTTTTATTGTCCTGTCTGGCTTGTTTTTGAGAGACTATAAATTTCTTGGGCGTGTTGAAAACGTGCCGTCCTTCACATGAAGGTGTCTCTGCGTCGTGGAAGCGAGGGACTAACAGAAATATATATGCATATACAATTACACAAAGTAATGACACAATCACTGCGTGATTTACAGTCTGTCAGAGGACAGATACTACAATGAGTCCATACAGGTCCAGAGCGCATGAGGTGTGCACCTGTAAGAGAGCGCTTCTGTTCGCAGTAAGAAACAAAAGAAAGTCAGTTTTCTTTTCGTGTGGATATACTGTGTGATTTTATGCTGTGTGTTAGTCTTTATTCAGATCGGCAAATATGAATATTAATGATGTGAATGTATGTGCTGTGTATATGCGGTCTGGTTTAGTAAAGCAGCGGTAAGTAAATCTCTTCTGCTGCATTTGTTTGATGAATTTAAAGGTGAAATATTTTTAGTGTTTTCTTTTTATATATCTGTTAAAGTGTCATTTATTTCTGGGATGTGCAGCTGTATTTCTCCATTACTCCAGTGTCACATGATCTTCAGAAATCATTTCTGTTGAAAAGCCCAATACCGTTCTGGAAACCATCATTTTATTTGTTCAGGATTCAGTAGAAAGTTCAGAACAGCAGCGTTTATGTAAAACATGCAACGTTGTAAATGTCTTCACTGTCGCTTTTTATCGCTTCAGTGCATCTTTGAGGAATACAAGCATCATTTGAAAAGTAGCATATAATAATAAATGTGAGTTTATTAGTGATCTGAGATATGATGGACACTCTCTCTCTGTTCTGACAGACTCCATTAATTGAGATCTGAATTGTACTTTAATTAAACCTTTGCACTTTTGACGAAGGGTTGACTTTTGTTGACGGTGTCCAGATACCAAGCTAATTGTAAAACTAATTGTTCTGTCACTCTCCAATAGATACATCTAATTATACACACCTGCTTTATTTTGATCATTTATAGAACTCCATTTACATTTCATTATCACAACCCAATATTGAATTTAATTAAAATAAACAAACCGATTGATAAAAGCAGCAAACGTCAGCGTCCTGACAGAAGTGAGCCTGTGGTTATCTCTCCTCGATGAGGTTTGGAGTTTGGGTGCTGATTCTGTCACGGTTATAATGATCTGCCGTGCTTTTTAGAAGAGTTAAACCGAGGCTGGTTTGTAAATAGCCGTTTTAGACACAACACAGCATATAAAAATAGCAATCCATTCATCCACAAATAGTCCAGCATTTCTTATTTCAAAGGCTAGAAATGAATTTTCCACACAATGGGATGCACGTCTAAATTTAGGGATGCATAATTCTTCCGATTGTAAAAAAGCTGAAGAGATCTTGTGGGACGTCTCTTACTTCATGTCATCTCGGCTTGAAATCAAACCCAGTCTAAAAATACTCCGGCGCTCGGACCACCGTGTGCTAATTGTGTGACTGATAATAAACACACAAACAGCATTAAGAGTGCGATGTTTAATGAGTGACAGCAGCTCGTCCATCACAGCCGCTAACGAGCTCAGCCTCCATCACGCACAAACACACCAGCACCGCGCTTTAATTCCTCGTCACAGAGGCCTTTGTGTGCGAGTCAGTTTGATGTTGGTCTGTGAGTGTACATCAAAATCTCAAATCTTTCCCTGTTACATCACAAGCTGTCAACACTTCTACCCATGATTCTCTTGTGCAGGCTGTTGTTTTTCTCCTCCAGTACTCCCCATCGAAAAAAAAGCAGCATATGCTGGTTAGGTACTGCATGCCTGCTGGTTTAAACTGGTCTTAACTGGATGTGCTGTTTTTCATCAGGGCGGATGCATTTGTCCCGATCAAATTCACAGTTGACTGCATGTTGTTTATCTAAAATTTACAGTAAATAAGCCGCAGCTGTGGTTGCTGGAATTTGACTGTAAAAAATACGGTAACACCATTTTAGGTTTTACGGTTTTAAGTTACATTTACAGTTAAATACCGTAATTTCATTAACTGATATAATGTTAATATACCAAGTACTGACCCCTGTATCTTTGTAACACACTGATAAACACCAGAAGCAGCTGATGATGAGAAAGTCACATGATCAACCAAAGCCCATCATGATGAGACTCATTACACGCAAATATACAGTAAACATTCCTTTAACAACACACAACCCTAATAAACATCACTGATGAGAGAAAAATATGAAGAAAAAAATGTAAATGCATTGCAGGGAATTCTGGGAATGTCAGTTTACGTTTTTTTTCTGTAAATTTTTGAGGAACTCACCATTAACCATTTAACAGGTTTTTACCGTTTATTACTGTTAAAATCGCTGTCATTTTTCTACAGAGCAGCATGCGTGCACTTTTAACCTGCAAGCGTGCAAAATAAGGAAGCAGCGTCTCCCGTGTGCGTGCGTCGTGGGTGAATTCACTCGCCATTGTTTCTCGGTGTGAAGAGGCTTTAGAGTAACTAATCTCTGCTGCTGTAATTATGGATTATCCGCTCCTCTGGGACTGATCTACACCTCCAGACTCTTGAGCTGGGCTCATGCTCCGGCCCAGAACACTTCACATCATCCAGGGATTTCCAGAGAAGTCTACGAGTCCTTTACTGTGAGGGAGTGAACGTGTGCCACTCCTGATTCAACTACAATAATGAAAGAACATCATACAGCATAACAGATGTTTGGTGATCAGGTAAAACAACTGGAAGCACATTCAACATACACATGTATTTCATCTAGAAATAAGGCGGATAGTGACCAAAAAAAAATCACAAATTAAAAAACATTTTAAAAGACTTATGTTACCCTGGACCACAAAACCAGGCTTAAGTGGTGGGATTTTTTTCAAAACTGTGATAAATAAATAAAATGAATAAATACATTCTCATTGATCTTTATTAACTGTAACTAGTCTTAACTTGCTGAAAAAGTCTAATATTTTTACTGGTAACATAAAGGCACATTTAGGCAGTCATTTATCGTAAAGTTTGAGTGTTTGCATCTTTTGAAATTGAGTTTCACTTCACTGTGCAGTAAAGATGTTTACATACAAACATGCACAATAATAATTAAGAATAAAATTAAGCCTTACTTTATATCAGGTGGCTTTAACAACTGTGTACTTACATTTGAATGAACAGTTTGGTACAATGTACTGTACATACATGTTTTTACATTGTACTTATATTTTAAAATGCCAGTATTACATCTGATATTAAATTCTGTACTTAATTTTCTAAATACGATTGACCCATCTCTTACACCTGTCCCTAATCTACCTGCATGCACTCTTAATAGCAGCATTAGTGTTTTGCAATACAGTATGAACACAGTAAATACATTGTACTTATGTTTTGATGCAAGGACACCTAATATAAAGTGTGACCTATAATTCAGAGTTCGCTTGCCTTCTGCAAACAAACAAATAAATAAATGAATTGCTTGAAATGTTACCAGTGCTTTGTTGATGTAAATCTTTTTAGCATGCTGGTAAATCCAGAGCATGTATATTTGAGCTTCATCTGCAGTCAGTCGTGCTCGTGTAGTTTTCTCCCATCAGTCTCGTGTTATTGTCATTAAAAGCGTGTACTAAATGTCAGGAAGCCTGATTTCCTGACGGCTCTAAACACGTGTCAATATGAAAATAAGAGGTGTCAGAGGATAATGGTCAAGGAGGAGGAGCGGGATGTCCACGTCAGGTCTCTAAGAGCCGCCGGCTGCTCTAATGGAGCCAGAAAGTGGCCGTGTCATTCCTGTCAACATCTCCTGCTTCAAGCCAGTTGTTGCCTTCCAGCCAGGCCTGTAATTCTGTGCCATTAAAAGCTGGGAGGTGAGCGGCTCCCCAGCGGTGTCAACAAACGCCCCCCTCCTCAAGCCTTCTTCTGCACACTTTCTCACAGGAAACTTTGGGCTCGGCGTGAAAGCATAACCACTGCCTGTGTCACTCCAGCCGTCATAAAGTCAATCACTGAGGGAGAATTACAGGGCCGTCAATGTCACGCGCTCCTGATTTCCACCCAGCGTCCCACAGCCCCATGACCAATGGGTGAGGAACACATGTCCTGCTGTAGACACTGTAGCCATGATGAGCCCAAGCCTTCCTGTTCCCAGCTCAAAGTCCAAAACTCACACCTCAGTTCTGCATGTTCGGTCAGAGACGAGGAGCTGTGTGTTATCTGGTACATTTTAAGAAAAAAAAGACGAATAGTTCTCACCTTACTAACCCAGCTGACTGATTAGTTACAACTGCATTTTTTGTTTTTGTTAGTTTCTGTGGTCAGATATGAAAACTAGTCATTATTTAATTAAGTATGTGCTATTGCATTTATTTGAACATTTTAGACTTAATCTTTTTACAGAGGAAATTCATCTCAGAAAATGCTTGAAACAGACAAAAACACTACATTTGCACAAGTTTTGGTGGGATTAAAATGTAATGTATAACCAAGTAAATTATATCTGAACTAATCTTTCTGTCAATCCTTCAGGATGTAGACACGGGAGATTTATGGCTCAATGTAGGAGAAAAAAAATCATTTTGAGAAAATTGACTTTAAAATATATATTTTAATAAAAACCTTCTGACACAAATAGATAACGTGTTTGTTTGTTTGTTTTTTCCACACCAGTCTGAAAAACCCAAAAGCCCAAAATCTCAAATTTGACAGGTGCGTTAAAAACAGTGTTTTTGCTGCAGTGTCTCCCCTTAAAGATGAATTTTGCATGTTATGCTTTGCCATATTTGATGAGTTCAGTTTTTATGCGTGTATACAAGCTTTAAATCTGTTCTCGTACATCGATCTTGGATTAAACTATACTCGATTCATACGGTTTGCTTTTACAAAAGGTTTGGTGTAAAGGTCTTTCAGCGGACGGTCGGAAACCTCTCAAGAAATGGTTTGAGATTGACGGATGAATAGAAGACGTGCGGGTTTAGAACACCATTACTGGGTGAAGCGACGCTTTAAGGAGCGTAGCTGCATGTTTAGGTGTTTCTGCGTGTGATTCAGAGGGTTAGAGAGCATGTGGAGGCCGGTTTCTGTGCAGTCGGCAGCGACGCTTACCTCGGTGTCAAGTCAGATTACATCAGGGTTTGTGGGGACTAGTCAAACATCCCGCGACAAACACAGACTGAACATGTTCGGTGGCTGAAAACAAACGGCGTCGGGGTGTAAGTTGCTGTTTGTTGAGGAAGTGTGAAGCAGTCTGGTGTGCGTGTTTCTCTCGGTGGGGTGAAGGTTACTGAAATAAATATTCCAGCTCTGCTGTAGTGTTTAAAGACAGTGTCAAACAAATGTCCTCCTCTCCAGATGAGCGCTGTGAACGCAGGCCGTCTCGCTGGAGGACAGCGTGATTAAAAACATTCGTGTCCTCAGCAGGCCCACCCGCTTCAAAGCCCAGCGCTGCGTTTTCATATGAAAGCCAAGAAAAGAGGTTTTTTTTATCTTCCCTCGCTGATATTTGAGGGCTTATTTTCCGTGTGGTAACACAATCTTGTGAAGTGTTTCTGTACGCCGCATATCCAGTGATGTATAATGCCTCAGACTCGCAGATGATTTCAGCAGAGCAGCGTCACAAAAATCAGACGGCAGATCACACTTGGAATTTCAGATGCTGGATGAAATAAAGTGTGAAAGAAAAAGTCGCTAGGCAAGTTTGCGTTAAAAAAGCTAAAGGGGTCTTATTGTGCTCTTTCGTAAAGTCCTGACTTGGTTTTTGAGGTGTACTAGAATACGTTTCCATGCTTGAATATTGCAATAATGCCTCATTAATGGCCTGCCAGTGGGAGGGATTATTTAAATGAGGGTGTGTGACGTCACAGTCTCTGGAAGAACAATATCTAGTACTTGAAAAGTGTGAACTTTGAGTGTTCTTTATGCTCAGGCCACAGCATTACACACTGAAGCTGAAAACTATAGGAGCCCTGTCTCACCAAACGAAAGAAAGGTAGAGAGAGATGGTTCTTCAGAGAATCTTTGACTGAATGATTCTTTGTGGAGCCAAAAACAGTTCCTCTGCAGCATTGCTTTATTATTTTTAAGAGTGTTTGTTAATAAACATGTTGATGTGCTAAAAGACATAAATGTGGCTCTGGCATCAGTGGAAGTGTGTGGTTACTGACATAAAAGTGAAGTCTGAAAATGTTTACAGCCCCCAAACGGATTCCCTTGTAAGCTACGTTTAGGGTCTAACATGCTTCATGAATACTGGAAGTGAGAGAAACAGAATGCAGATCTGTAAAAATGAAGATCTGGATTGGGTCAGGTTCCAGTGTGAATGCTGTCAGGTGTGTGTGAACTGGATTGGGTCAGGTGTGTGTGAACTGGATTGGGTCAGGTGTGTGTGAACTGGATTGGGTCAGGTGTGTGTGAACTGGAAAGCGATTGTGTTTTTCTTGCTCTGGCCCTGAGTGAAATCTCTTCTTCTTCAGACCCGTGAAAAGCACTTTCTGGTGTTTAATCAGACGCGTGCAAAGCCTGCGCTAAAACTTCTGTGACGGCGTAATAACCGCGTGTTTGTTTGGAGCGAATGTTTGCCATTTCACTCATCCCTGTCTCTCTCTCAGCGTCTGTCTCGCTCTCTCTGGCAAAATTAATTACTGTATGTTCTGCTTTATGAGCATGTCAGAGGGAGATGATAAATGACCTGTAATATCGCTGCTAGTTGAAGACAGTAGATCCACACACACACAAAGCAACCGCAGACATTAATCAATGGCCTCATATTTGTTATTAACTTACTAGAGGAACGATCGCAGCCGCAATGTCATTACCAGCAGTACAGGCCCATAATGGAGGTGAACTTTCTGAAGGCCTCCGTATCAGATGAGCAATCTGATGTGATTACAGCACGGCGTGTAAATCTCTGCCCTCATTACGCTTTCAGAAGAAAGTGAAACATCACGGCGCGTTACGCTGAAATTCATCTTAACAGGGTTTAACTCAGCACCTCGCGGACCCAAATACGGCTGTTTAATGGACCCAAATATGACTATTTTATGATCTTTGATGGCTCCATCAAAACATGCTCGTCGAGAAGCAGAAATGGCGGTCGGTGTCTCCTGAAAGCAGCTTTGAGGAAGCAGATTGGGAAATAAACCCGCTGATGCTGTCTGCAAACGAGCCAGCTTTATAAAGAGGTCTGGGCCTCACCTGCAGTCTGTCTGTCAGCAGAAACACAGAGAAACCTCAGGCTAGAGACTCAGCTTTGATTTTCACATCACATCTGATGATGATAATGAACCATAAAAGAGATATCGGCTAAATAAAACGGTTAAAGGGGAAGGAGTTTACTGCAGGCCATGTTACATTTGCTCCGTGCCTGGGATATTTTCCTCTTCATTGATTTTTAGTGATGATTGCCTTCCTTATTCACGGAGAGAAATAATCGGCTTTAGGCATTAATTCATGGCTGTGATTGCACTGGTCAGTGTTGACAGATAATATAATAGGAAATATTATTTTGCCAGAGCGCCGTTAATAAAGCAGCAACTAACACTTCTATTGTGTGAAGGGCGATGCATTATTTATGATTATATAGATACATCATGAGCGTGTATATATGATTAACCTCATATCTCATATTTTTGTTGTTTAGTCTTTAAGAGTTAAACAAGTGTGTTTTGTTAAAAAGACATGAGCTGTGATCTATGTAGAGCCAGATGCACTGAATGAAGGTTCTAGATCACATGTCATGTCCACAGTTCACAGGATTCACAGCTGATTCTTCTTACAGATACTGGGAACAATTAGTATGTCTCCAGTCTGTCCCTCACTGCCTCGTTTGCGTTCCTGTCACTAATTAAATATGGAGCTACCCTGACTAATGGTGCGTTCCAGTCATGATGGTATTTATGAGGTGAACGTCACCACGGCATTATTACAAGCAGGACACTCTGGGTTTCCTGACTGTCTGACTTTGGGGACTTGTATAGTACGACAGACACATCGTCTGAATAAATAGTTAATCTGAACATGTATGAAATACTATTATGTATTATGAATAAATAAAAAGTCAATTTATGCAACCTTCCTTAATTAAACAAAATCTTAAAACAAAAAAAAGGTGACACTTTATTCTGAGAGTCCACTATTCCACTAACTACATGTCAACTAATTCTGATTAATTGACAACTACTAGGTCTACTAACTCTCAGAGTAGACTAGTTAGGGTAGGTTTAAGGTTAGTAGAGTTAGTTTCAGTATGTAGTATGTAAAAATAAAGTGTTAATACTAAGCAGACTAGTACTCGAATGACTGCATGTAGTTACTTGCTTACTGTAAGTAACTGCATGTGTTACCAGGAAAACACGCCCAATGCATGTTCTTCAATCATAATTTTGTTAAAAATCACATCATTTTAGCCTTGCATCTTTCTTTGTAAAAAGTGATTTCAATGCACATGATTTCTTAATTAAATAAATACAAGCTTCTTGGGAAGAAAGCACCATCAGCTCTTATAATTGAGCGACTTCAACATCTCAAGTTATTTACATGTTTGTTTAGATGCATAAACGGACATGCATACTTTATGCTCTTATTGTCTTCACTTCTCGTGGTGTAAAAGTGCATGCTGTTGCATTTACACTAATGGAAATAATTTTGGCTTTGCATGGAACTGCTCTATTTTGAGTGACATGACTCACTGTACAGCACCTAGTCACAAGCCAGGACTGACCATCACCGATCACAGGTGCATCAGAGAGGTGAGGATGAGGAGGCCGTTCCTGTATCATCCCGCGGCCTCACACAAACCCCTGACGCAAAGAGGAAATAATCAGGGCGAGGCGTTCAGAGGAATGCAAATATTATTTTCCGAGCGGCTGCAAAAACAACAACAACAACACACCCCCGTGATGCGATGCGCGCGCCGCACACCCACAGGCCCCAACCAACCCTACCCGAGCGCATTTGCATAAAACATTAAGCACAACAAAATGATTACACCTGACAAGTACAGCCGCGGGAAGAACATCGCCAGTGGCAGCCGGCTTCTTGCGGATCGCGCAATCGTTTCCTCGGCAAGCGCGCGCTGCGTAACCGGCTTTCCAAGCGCTGCCGCGCCGCTGCCAGCGATTAACGCGGGCCTTTTGTTGTAGCGCGGAAGCCCTCCGCCCCGTGCTCAAATCCCATAACTCGGCCTAAAATCAGGTTACCCTGCACCTCGCTGATAGGGCATTGTGACTGATATGCTCAAATCGATCTGAGGTTGGAGGCTCTTGTTCGCGCGCGCGTCCGCTGTAAAATCGCGCCTCTGCTGTTTTGCATTCTTCTCTTAAATGTGGGTCTTGTAATGCAATTAAACGGCACATGTAAGCCGCCCCCGCGTCCCCGCGCTATTGTCTCACGCACAAAACGAATTCATCTGCAGTCATTTTTGACGCCGCCGTTTAACCCGGGGTGCGCTGAAATAATTCGGGCAAATATTGAGCAGAGAATCGGCTCGCCTGGCTTGTCAGCGCCGATGCAGGCCACGGTTCGTCTTCAAAAAGATGAGCATCAAAACATTAATATCCTTCTTTTTCATTTGAGTGAGGGATGAAAATCCGCAATGTCGAGCTCTCGGATGAAGGATGCTCCCAGATAAAACCGAGAGAGATTATTGAACACTTTCATATTTCTCCCCAGACAGCTGGGAGAATGTTAATATTTGGCGGAATATTTGCGAGCGCAAACTTCGGGAGCGCGAGCTGATAAGGGCTGACAGCGGCGTGACAGATGGTGTCAGAAACCCCGGTGACGCTGTCATGCTGACAAACTTTTCAAAGGCGCAATGTGCGCGCGCGTGCTGTTATTGAAGTGCGCTGCGCTCGCGACGCTGTCCCCGCAGTTCAGGAGGCGCGCGCCGCCGCTAAATGACGCGTTCGGAGCCGGCAAACTTTAAACGCGTCGCTTCGACGCTTCGTATGTCAAGCTGAGAGCCGAGAGGAAGCGTTACGGAAAAACCGACAGCCTTACGGTGATCTCCACGTTAACTTTGATATGATAATTCCTCATCATTCTACTGTTAACTCTGCAAAGGGGCGAATCAAGAGAGAATATAGAAACGTGACCCTGCGTGCATGCTTGAGGAAAGAAGCGTTCAGTCCTCGCTGACAGAATAGAGTGCATCTACACCAGCAGTTCATTGCAGTTAAAACTCTGTCGAGGTGATTTGTGAACAAAAGTCTGCAGACATAGGCCTCTGTGTAACGAGAACCTTTTAGTGTAGTGACTGCAACAACGGCATGCTCTTCTTTCAGTTTAAGAACAATCAGTTAATTCAACAGCAAACCATGACAAATGTAGCTTATATTCCAGTTTATTTCAGTTTCTTTGATGCATTTCTCAAAACAATTCATGCACAGCAGCAAACAATGGATTTCCTGCAAAAGCTTGTAACTTACTTGAAACCTTTCTCTAAGTATATGTCAACAGGGTTAGCATCATAGTTGGGTGAAAAGTGGGACTAAATTACCAGGGCCCGGAGTGGAGGGAAATTAAATTTTCCTTTGAATATAATTTTAAGATTAGAACTGATGTAAATGCTAATATTTTGGGTAAATGTATCAGTTGATTGGTATATTAAATGATGTAGTAGGTACAGTAGTTGGGAACCTCGAGCTTGTGCATAGGGCCCGGAGTTTGGTGCTGCACCATCAGAATGAAAGGTCATTGTTCCAAACAATGTAATCTAATCCTTTGTTAGTGGAAGTCTAGATTCACTTGAAATAATTCATGGCAAACTTAGAAAAAGTCCATAACATTAATGTGTAGAAATATGCTTGACGGTTTATGACAACTAGATCAACCATTTACATTTACAGTAATGCCTTACACGATCAACTACTCACTAGATGTTTTGAGCGGTAAGACTACAGCACAGAGAACTGTATAAAAGATGAACAGCTGATGATGTAGAAAACTGGAGACAAATGTACAGAAATTGCATGTATGTCCCAAACCAATCCCAATTTGTTCAAAAGACTTTTCTGATGAACGAGTAGTTTTGAGAATTTGATTTCTGATCTGAGAAGCGTACAAAAGCCACCGAGAAATACTGTAAAAATTTGATTTGAATAAAGACTGACGTTGCAGTTTGGTTGAAAATGAAAATTGGGTTGACGTCAGTATTTGACATCATTTGAACGTTAGACGTGGAATTTCTGTTGAGTTTTGGTCATCTGAAGTCACAACCAAAATGTAACCAAATATGAACATCTTCTGATGTTGTGTGCCTGCTGGGATAGGTCAACGTATTCTACTAACCCTAACCCTACCGAACAGTCTGCTCTGAGAGTTGAAGACATGTAGTTGTGAATTAATGACAGTTAGTTGACAAGTAGTTACAAAGTTACTTCTAGTTAGTGGAATATCTGAAGTGGACGATCAGAATAAAGTGTTAACTAATTAAAACTGAGTATTGTGAAATAATAACACAATGGAAACATGCTGAAGTGTCTGAATAAAAGTAAATCTGATGTAAGATTAAGAGAGAGTTGAAAATGTATTGGCTTGAGAAAATGGCACAAAAACCAGGTCCGTCCTCCCTGTCAGAAAGCGTGCGGTCCTCTCATGAAGTGTCTTTACACCAGCATCTGAAAAGCGTGTAGAGGTGAATGAACTCAAGAGCACATGCTTCAGGTTTCACACGGTTACGCTGCGTTATTACTGCTCCACAGATACATGTGTGTTCTCAGACACTCACTACAACAACTGGATCCTGCTCTGAACTTCATGCACTTCATCAGGTCCTGCAGAAGGATCGGCTGCTGATGCTTTCTCACACACAGCAGTGGCCAAAAGGATATTTCCCTGACCTGCACGATTACAGTGTACTGGCAAGACAAATCTGACACAGTCAAGTATTTCACTGATTTATTTTAACTAAGCTTTTTATGTTGCAAAGCAGGAATGCAAGAATATGATCATTACAGTTTTTCAGCTGCTCACACACAAATCCAAGAACCACACACAAAATGCAAACTGCCCCACGTCTCTTGCAAAATGAAGCACAGCATTCAAAATATCACAAACACATCTTAAAAACAAACACCTAATATAAACTCCTGTTAGACGTGTGTGTGTGTGTTACAGAGAGAATTGTGTGTTGTGTAAAAACTGTCAAGGTCTGAGAATCAGTGTCTGGTTTTTCTGCTGTTTGAGAGTCATCTTTCAGAAACTGAGCTGCTGAAAAAAAAACAGTAATATTTAGTAGGCGTTCCTCCAAGGCAGTACTAAAGATGTTTTTTTTTTCTTTTTGCATGACTAATCACATCATACAATTAGTTTTACACTCTCACAGGATCCTGAAGGTTTTTCTCTGTGTACGAGCGGTGGTTTGGAGCGGGGCGTCTGTAATCACCTAATCCAAACACACACTGCAGGAATCTCATTACTCCGCTCTACACTTTCCTTCAGTCCTTATCTGGTTTCAATCAGCGCTGGCTCTCTGTGATTCTCTTTGTGTGGAAGTGAGCGAGCTTGTCTTGTCCGTAGCGATGCCTCGCTCAACAGTAAAAATAAGCGCGGCTGTTTCTCATCAGGCTCTGTGACATCACCAGACGGATGGCTGCTGTGGGAACGGCCCACGAAAAACGGCCCACATGCGAACGGACATTAAAACGAAACCCGATCCGGGCCCTGGAATCCGTAAGGTGCCGCTTTTTTTCCTTTTCCCTGGTTGGCTTTTCCCATAGGTCAGGGAAAGGTGAGCGGCGACACCCCGGGTGAACCGTCTCTGGAATCTGAGATTAAAAAACGCTCGCAGATAACCAGCAGATCTGGAATTCACAATAACAAACCGGCCATATATCTACCTGTCTCCGGCCTTCCTCCCAGAGAGGCCAGCGGGTCACACAAATGGCTGCGTTCCATCAACGTCTCTCTTTTTTTCCTCCCGAGGAGCCTGAGAGGGTCAAAAATAGAGTCCTGAACGCTGTTCAACTCTGCCTATGATATCCAGAGTCAGACAGAGACGTTCTGTCCTTCCAAATGTTTCTTCTCTCGTCAAACACAAGAGCAGCCTGAACTGCTCTTTAACACGTAATGAAAGTCAGTGAAGACCAGGATCAGTGACGTCATCCTCGTGCTGTTCTGAATGAGTTTCATGCTTCTGAAGAATGTTGCTAACCAAACAGCTTTGTGTGACAAATAGACTGAAATCCATTGAAAATGCTCCCTATTCACTGTTATTTTGTGGAAAAGAGCTGCTTAGACATTAACTATTTGAGTGTGTGTGTACTTCAAATATCATTCATAAGAAATTTCGATTTCATTTCATTTCAGCCATTTTTGTTTGCTTTAGGTTGAAATATTAAAATAGCTCAAACTAGATAAATGAAAACTAAAAGAAAGAAAGGATAAAAACAGAACAAAAATTTAAATCAAATATATATATAGTGCTGTCAAACAGTTAATGGCTATTAGTGGCATCCAAAATAAAACATTTTGTTTGCATAATGTATGTGTATTATGTATATGTAAATACATGCTAAATGAACACTGGTGTGAAGTTATAACTGTTAGGACAGAATATGTATGAATTGATTTTGGGCGGAACTCTCTCTCTCTCAGGAGTATTTTGGTCTCTGTCCCTGCTCCTAATGTCAGGAGTTATTTCCGCCTGTCCAGATCACTGGATTATATTTAGCCCTGAAATCCACCAGAATAGAACAGCAGTAGAAATAGGCAGAGCTCTGAAAACACCCTTCAGAGGAGTGTCTCGTACACAAACACACAAACTATTTGATCCTGGAGACAGTGCTGCTAAACATACAGCAGTCTGAGCTACAGCAGTGCATTGATTGAGCCGCCTTGCCAGAAAATAAGGAATAAATTCTGAATCCTCTAATCCAGCCCTATTCGAATCATTCGCTTTCCTCTCAAAAATTGAACAGCAATAAAAATTGACTTCCTGCTTTACCTCGGCCATAAATCCAGCGTGTATCGGCAGACCGCACACAGAAAACAGACGGCCAGGCATTTAATTATTGAGAACATTGATTGACAAAGTGATTCATTTTCTAAACGGTGCTGTTGAGAAACCACATTTCTGTTATTTGTGTTCTTTCTTATTTGAGATCTGGAAACTGTTTGCAATTCTTAAACCTTCATAAGAAAGTTTGTTAATTAGTGCTGGCAAACGATTAATCATAATTATCACATCCATTTTGTTGACATAATGTAAAAATGTGCAATGTGCTCTGTGTATATTTATCATGTATATTTATCAAAATATGTTACTTTTGCAGACTATATCTAATCTATATAACATGTAAATGCTGTGTGTGTGTCTTTATATACATGATACACACACATGTATTATGCAAAGAAACACTTTTATTTTGTATTTTGTTTTGGATGCAGCGCTATTGTTAATAAAGACTATTGTATAATAGTGTTTTAGGACTTCTACTTCCCATCTACCTCAGTGCTACATGCTTGTTATCGGCCCTTAGTTTTGTTTTCGGTGTGTATGCCTAAACAAACAGAGACCACAGTTGAGCTGAGAAACAAACTCCCAGCAGGAGCTGAACTCTGAGAGGAGAACCGCTTCAGAAGAGATCTCCAGAGAAAATGCGTCTCATCTGCGGCCCAGACCCGAGAGGACAAGCGCTCTTCCTCTCTTCAGCTGTGCCCCACAATCATCAATAACCAGAGGCTTTGCTGGCATTCCCATGTGCAGCGGCGGGATGCTCTTACTGCTCTGGAATGCTGCGGAGAAATCCTGCTGTCAATCAACTCACACACAATCTCTCCGTGTACATACAGGGGTTAAACAGAGGGAAAACACTGGCCAGCTTCGGTTTGTTCCAGTGCGGAGTACATCTGCAGCACTTCCCAGTGTGAAGGGCACTGACTCACATAGCATCCAAGAACATAAATCTCTGCCTCAGATTTATTAAGAGAATATTGTCAGCATGCAGACTCAATCATAAAACCATGTGAAACACAAGATAAACAAATGTCTTTGATATAACACAAGAACACAAGATGCACTGCATCGCATTACATTTATTTGCAAACACAGAAAAAATGTGCTAAATATAGCGCTGTAAAACAATTACTTGTGAATAAATATATTTATCTGCAATATACGTAAACATTTTCAAAGTACATACTGTATGTCTGTATTTAATCACACTTATATGTAATGTAAACAAAAAGTTTAATTTTGAATATGATTATTTATGATAAATATTTGCTCGTCTGTTGTTATGGTTACTCATCTGTTTCTCAGCCTCCCAGTGTCGTTGTCACATGTAGAAATACCCCGGATGTCTTTGTATTAGTCGCTGGTCAGTGTTTGGATGTACGTTTGTCTCCCCGTTGTCCAGCCATCCGTGTCTTCTCCTAGTTCTGCGTGTTTCTGTGTTCAGGATTTACCGTTGCCGACCCATGCTTCCCCTTTTGAATTATTCTCTCGTCTATGCCTCCTATGCTCCCGATTGCTTTTGTTGACCCCGCTTGTACTGACTCTGAACTTTTAATAAAACTTGCGATCCGCATGTCTTCCCTTCTCTGGTTCGTGACAATATATATATATATATATACGGTTCGTGGTTTACCTGTTGCGTCTTTCGTGTTCCCAGTTTCCCATTGTTTTGCTCGTTGGATTTCCCGTTGTCGGTTCTGCCCGGACCTGGACTTCCCCTCTGCTTCTTCCCGGACTCAGTTAACCGGTATTTCGACCCATTGCTTTGTTTTCCGACTCCGCCTCTGTCTTTGTCTCCTATAACGTTGTCTGCCGGCGTTCTATCTCTGTAACCCTGACTTTGATTCCTATTAAACACTTTTGCATTTGAGCTCGCACGCCTCGCGTACTTTATTCGTAACAGAAAGTCACAGTTCCAAAATATTAAAGTCATATTGCCGGAAAAAGTCGCAAAATAACATACATACATTTTGATTCTTTATTATTATTAGGATTAACCCCTTGAGATGTACCATCTAGTTTTCAAGGGGGTCCCAAAACAAAATGAGATACAATCGCAACGTAAAACAAAAACAAAACACACATTAACAATACATTTTTTAAACAACAAAACCAAAAAAAAAGCACCACAAAATTAACTAGCCATTAAAGCTAGTAACAAATATACAACAAAACGTAATGAAAATACCTTATACACTATACACTGATCATTAAAAAAAATAAAATAAAAATAAGAACAGTACTGTTGCAAACTGTGAAAACAAGGTTTGCTTAAAAATCTTAAATGATGTAAAAGTTCAAATTTACACGGGTAAATTGTTCCAGTCACTTGGAGCTTTAAACATTAAAGCTTGTTTTCCAATTTTTTTTTTCTGACACAAGGAATAAATAAATAGGTCTGAATAGAATGTTGAACTTGGTCATTTGAAGAAAAAGTTACTAAATTAAATACACTTAAAAAGAAATAGATAGCAGCTATCAAATTGCATTGTAAAAAATGACAGGTAGCAACAGTTTCTAAGGTAATGTTTTGAGTTTCAATGCACCCAGTAGCCATGCAACTAGGAAAGAAAGTTTAATTATGTCACATTCGTTCATCCTATAGACTCTTATGGCTCAGACTCAACCACAATCCTTCATAAAGTTTGTTCAATAGCATGTGAGTCTGCACATTTTGGCAAGAGAACAAAAAATAAGACACTTATGACCTATAGAAATTTGTCAGAAAAGATCTGTCATGATTTTCCAGCCGTAGTGTTAAAAACAGACTTTTTTAAAAAATGACCAGCTGTACCCCTGGCCACCATCCAGCTGGTGTCCTTTTACAGCGTTTTAAATGGGTCCCGGTGACCTTGTTTCATATTAAACCAATGTACCACCTTCAAATTATACAGACCTACACTAACTTATCATATATAGAGGGAAAAAACTATACAAGGCTGGAAAAGATGAATTCTGGTGGAGCCAGATGGAGAGGCAGAGAAAACAATTCCTTCCCACGGGAGGGTGATACAAACTCTGGCTCTATTCGAAGAGTTGGGAATAAAAAGAACAAAGTGTGTTATTTTAGTGCTCTGTGTGTCTGCCATGTTTTTGGATACAAAATATAGCATATGCGTCTCAAATAAATACGTGATTAATGAGAAACAGTCATATCTCACTGATGTGGTGAAAGCTTGCCACACTTACGGGAAGTTACCACGCATATGCGACTTCTCTTCGCTGCCAAATTATTTGTGGCAGTAGTTTGGCTAAAGATACAATGGCTCATGTGACACGTCTGAAACAGAAGTAAAACTTTATCATTTCAATTTGGATTTACAAGCAGTACAGGCTACGCTGTGTCACTCTCTACTGAGCACCAGTCTGTCACCCATTCTCATTGACTGTGGTTGTAATAAGATATCACGCCATATAACAAACACTGATCAGCACTTTTTTAAAACCAGCTTTGGACCAGGCATTCACATGGATGTTACTTTAACACTTAATGCCTATCTACGTTTGCCTTAGTCTCCATACTCCACCAATTTACCTATCAGTAAGCCCCTCCCATCAAACACAGATGAGCCAATGGCAGTCTAGTACCAGTTTCACGGAGAGCGAAACTTATACATCGATATGTTTCAGCGCTATAAACACCAAAACACCCAAAGCTTGCATCGTTTTTACAGGGTTTATGCTTCAAGGAAAGAAAACTGATGTGTTTGGAGTAAAGCCCCATTCACACTACACGCGGCAAATCGATGCGTTCTCATTCATTTCAATGGAGAGCTGGCGATTTCCTGCGCCAAGAGCGACAGCGGCCATGAGCGACCGTGGGTGACTGGATGTGTCCAGCGACGCGACAAAGTTCAGAATCTCTCAACTTTATGCAAATGAAGAGCGTCCTTCGGGAGCAACAGCCAATCGGAAAGAAGACGATAGTGCTCATGTGATCATTCTCCTTTGTGAACGGGGCATTAGACTGATTTCGATGTATCCTGAGAAGATAGGCAACACCATTTATTAGATTGCATTTTCTGAATCCGAACAAAACAGAGCAAAATGGCCCTAAGCATTCAACCTTAATCTAAATGAAGACGAAATGTTAATTTTCTGACAGTCAACCAATTGTCATCTGCTCAAGCGGGACGGGACATCTTGTGCTTCAGCAAGATATCTCTGGCTAAAAAATGTAAAAATGTTTGTGAGTCCATGCTGACACTGTCCTGCAGCTTTCACCAGATCCAAAACACCTTCCTGAAAGTTTCGAACAATCCCGAAGACCTTCAGTAGCTGGGGTGTTTCATTAAGGTTGGAGCGAAACTCTGCAGGACATTGGCCCTTCATAAACTTAGTTGGACATTTAACACTGTAGAGATAGTTCTGGGAAGGTTTGAGAAACCTGACATGAGATCAAGGTGTTGCCTTGGCCTCCAAATTCCCCAAATCAGGTGGGATGTGGTGGACCAACAAATTCAACCCATGAAGTTCATCTTGCTTTGCAACTTGCAGGACATGAATCTACTGCTTTTTGATGCCACAATATACCACAGAAGTGTCTGTCATATGAAATTTTAAATAATTCGAATTTAGAATTTATAGAATAAGGTAAGCATTCTATCAGTTTAACTGAATGGGAGATCTCAATGTTACATTTCCTAATTTACTACAAACCTATTTTATTGCTTCAAGAACAACATAAGCAATTCAAATCATCTCTGCCAAGCGACTTCATGAAAAACAGTGTGAGTAGTATGGCATTGTGCCAGTGTAAACATTCTTATATCTCTTTTTGTGTCTTTTTTCCTTGCTGTCTTTTTAAAGACTTTGGCAGCATAGTTGCTGGACATGGTCAGGATCAACTTTAGATACATATCAGCTCTCTGCAAATAAACCTTTAAAAGCTTTAAGGATTTAATGCTTACGTGAAAGTTCATCCCAACCCCTCTATCACTCACACAGTCCCACAGACTCTTATGTCACCAAAGACACTAACAACTGTTGCAGATGGAGGGCAATCAATCATAACATGACAGAAAACTATTTCAGAAAGGCACAGCACTTCTGTAGACTTTCATGATGACTTTCCCACATATATTCAAACATAAGGGTTTAAGCTCCAGGTCTGACAACAGTGCTCTTTTAGCAGGTATGGGGTGAAAACCTTGGCGCCAAGATGAATAACATCAGAAGGCACCAGAATTACATTGATTCAGAGGGGACAAAAAACAGAGGCTCGGTTCTTTATTTTGATATATATGTTAGAATATGCATAATAGAAAATATTCTGATTTAGGTTTCGCTGTTAATTGTAGATGAAAGTCAACAAAAATGCTGGTGGTGGCTGCCAACAAAAAATCCTGCTGGGGAAAGAGTTAATATAATCAACATTACATACAGTTTTGTCAAATATAACATTTTGGCAAAGGAACACAGAAGTCAGTCTCTGGCGTGACTAGTGATTTAGACTTGTGTTATAAGGTAGACTAGAACTGAAAATTAACGAGAGAACAATCTGTGCCACAGACAGGAGTGTTGAGTAAGTCAAGGTGATCCTGCTGAAGATGTAGCCCAGAAGCAGTCACACGGTGATCTGCTGGCCTGCCGTGAATGCTATTAACGCCTTGAGAAACTAACACGGCATGCCAGGTCATCAACCCCTCTGCCAGTCATTTACACCCTGGGGACCAGACTCATTTTAAGCAGACAGTTAAATCAGTAACTTCAATGGAGCTCAAATCTCACTTCATATCCAAGCACAGTACTCCACAATACATTCACTCTTGAAGCTCAGTGTGGAAAAGCTGAAATAAATAGAGGTACTAAAACCCAGAAAGTGCATTTGCATTACTTTGGTACACAGCTGCTTTGCATGCCTTCATTGGACAGTTCGTTTAAATAGAGCTTGGGCAATATATAAATACATTGTTCAGAAAATAACTTGGCCTTGGTTAAAATCTGTTGTGTTAAAAAGAATTTGGCCGTGGACAAAATTCACATAATGTAAAGTTGACTGCCAGAACGTACAGAAAACAAAGGGAAAGAAGGAACAAGATATAGTTCTGGACAACAGATGGTTGTTAAAAATGGTTCAGCACTGGCTGAGGTGCTCAGCGATTTAAATCCAAAAATAGTGATGGGAAGACTGATTTAGGGTTGGGCGATGTTGACCATTTGGCATCGTACGATGTCTAAAGTGAAATATCGCGATGGACGATGATATCGTCGTCGCCATAGGTGGCGGGGTGGGGGGGGTTAGTTGTAACTAAAACACCAAGCCCCGCCCCAAGACTGACAAAACAGTGTTCACACGAGCAGGTGAGAGAGGATTGAGCGCAGGAGTGATCGTGAATTGCGCGCGGATGACATGAAGTGCGCGCGAGGGTTTGATATGAGCTCGCGGCCCCGTTTCTTCCCATGTACATCTGTTTTCCTGTCACGGAAATGATTTACAGCGCTCGCCAGCATCAGTGGTGCACTTGCTTATTAATGGCATAGATTTGCCGCCATAGATTAAGTGTGTTTTTCGCGAGCTTGTTGCTGCTCCTGCAGCGGGGCGGAGGATCGCGATGCCGGCTCAGCATCGTGATGTCTATCGGCCATCGGCCATCGACCCAACCCTAATATATATACATACATACACACATACAAACTAATATTTATTAGTGGTCAATCAGTATAGTATTTTTGACAGCTGATGCCGATATCTTTGACTAACATAGTTGGCTGATGGTCGATATCAAGCCGATATAACGATTTATTTTAAATAATATTTAAGAAATTTGAAAATATATATTTTTTAATTAACATTTTAACAAAAAAGTTACTATTTTAAACAAATAAATAAATAAATATTTAATAAAAAGTAAACTGTAGGTTTGTTTGCATTGGGAATTCATTGTTTTTCAAATAAAACCAAGGTCACACTCATTTAAAAAAAATAGTAGACAGTCAAAATGACATGAATACAACAGTTACTAAAAATTCTAACTATTTTATAGTTTTTACCATTTTTATAAAATAATAAATAAAGATGTAATTATCACAACAATTACCAATTTAAAAATATATATGCTAATGTATTAATATTACAATAAAAAATATTTTAAAAAAATGTATAAAATATAATTATTTGATAATTATCAAATGTAAAAGTGTAGGCAGACACAGTTAATAATAAACTGTAAATATTATATGAACAATGCATAACAATTAATTAAAAAAATATTATATTAATAATTTAATGTTATATAAGACATATACCAATAATATTATTAGTAATATTATAATTCAAAATGTTTGATGAGTATTAAGTAGTAAAATCACCACATTACTATGCAATGTATAAGACATAGGTTGAATTTCCAGCCAAAAATAACTATATCATTACAATAAAAATTACACATACCAGCAACTCCTTCCTGCATTTATCCAAAAAATAAAAAAACAGCACTGAATATGGTGGGTATGAGGGGAGCCTTGTTGATTTGCCACATTAGGCAGAACCCTGGGTTTTGGCAAGCACTGTGTGTATTGCCTGCTGCTTCTGCAGAAAGCTGCCAAAAGGACTTGTTGAAGTCATGAAGGCCTTTTATGAGCGAGAAAAAGACAAAGAGCTCCAAGCAGTTTGAACTCGCTTTGCAGGGAACAAGAAATCAAACAGAAAATTAGACAGAACTGACACAACAGTTAAAGACCTCATTCAAAAGCACTGGGGGTCTGAACAACCCGCATATTGACAACTTCCATCCTAAAGCAACCCGGCATGATGTACTGTCAAACAGTATCTAGCCATCTACATTAGATGCCATCTATATTAGATCATCTAGAGTAGTTTGCTCAAACATGCCCTCCCCTCAACACATGCATCCCAGCACTCCACAGGGATGGGGAGAGCCTTCCTTCACAATCCCACTGGCAGGAAGTGCAAGGAAGGAGGGGGGGAGGTCACCTCCACTGAAGCTGATGAGATGCAGTGGACTGGAAAACACTGGCTAAGGAGGATGTAAACTCAACTGGCCACAAGACATTACTAGATAGCATTACTGTAGATAAAGAAGACACTTCTTGTTCATTCATGTTAGTTCAGACTGATGATTGTTCAGCCAAAATACATGTTTTTTTCACCCCAGATGCTTCTTCAGTAACCGTGAAAGGAGAATCTGCTTTAAAGCAACAAAAGCCGGCATGAAACTGAAACTAAAAATATCCTTTACTAGGAAGATTATGGCAAAACCCAATATATAACCATGTCATCTTAAAAAAGCGCCTTAGGATTAAATAAAACCTCTGATACTCAGCTTGTTGCATGTTTAAAAAGAAGCAATGTATATACAAAACCATCCTGTTACATTACCCCATGGATGTTATCATCAACTACACTAACTAGACAACAAAGCACACATAACCCCTGGGAAAGGAAGGCAATGCACGTTGCACATTAATCAAGTTTTTGCATTAAAAAAATATAGCCACAAGTAGCACCCATTTCCAAAGAACCCAATCCTGACTCAGCAATCTTAAGCAGCGTTCATTTCTAAGTGTCCTCTTCCAATTCCCATTGGAGACATCTTATTCTGGTCCTACAGCGGACAAAGCCACAACTGTTTGACAATAAAATGGTTTTAGGCAGTCGATGTCAAAGGTGACTGAACAAAGCTGAACACAGCACTCAAACAGAGACATCAAAATGGACGAGCAGCTTCCATTTACTGAGCCACTGAAAGAGTCTAATGTGCCCAATGACCCTTGCAGTGGTCACTAACAGCTCCATCTGAGACAAGACGAAAAAAAAAACAACCTAAATTAGTTCCTCATTTCTGTAGCAGCAGCATCAAACAAAATGACATCCTACACCCTTAAAGGAATAGTATCCTGGCTCTCCCAAACTTGGTAATGCTGCTGGATAGTGGCAATTATTTTGAAGCTCCATAAAGTTTGAAGCTCAGCTAAATTACAAAAACAAATGAGCAGCTTTGGAGTGTAGCAGATTTATTCGGCACACATCAGGTTTTGCCAGAAAACAAGCTAAATGTTTTCCTTGTACTTGCATGCCACAACAGATCAGATGTCAATAAAGCACATTAAACATAATGCAGTAGGAATACAGGAATAAAGAGACTAAGTCTTAAGTTAAGAATGTTTTGTTTTTCCAAAATGCTGAATTTGAAACCATTGTGTCAGCACTGATAGCCTTGTGGGCAGCATGTTAACTGACAGCACCATTGCACTTTTGGTGTCCCAAGCTCGAATCCTAGCTCAAGGACCTTACTGATCCTGCCCCTATCTCTCTACCCTATCATAAAAAAGGGGAAAAAAAGTTTTATTTATTTTGTGGAGCAAACAACCGCTATACAATCAGATCACCACCAAAAAAATATATATATAATATTTATTATAAGAATGTTAATATAACACCTTGTCGATACCATATGCGAGCAGTGTGCAGTGCGACAAAATACTAGAGAACTTATTGTAATCACTGATGCTGTCTACACTGGATGTGGCACGTCCCGACATGATACGACACGACAAATCCCTGATAGTAACCTGATGCTGCGCTCTAGTTATGACATACTGACACAAAGTTCAAACGATTTTCAACAGTCACTTCTTTGCATGATCTGCACTAAGGAAAATATTTCTTGCCTTTTTCCTTCGATTTCCATGAATCTGACCCTTGAACTCGAGCCTGAAATCTCTCAGATTAGTGTTCAACCATACCAGCTTGTCAAGCGCATAAAGGTTGTCAAAAGCTGTAAACATCAGCAAAAAGCGCAAGGTTTGATTCAGCCCTTTTCTACTAGGGTCAAGCGTACTGAATGGTAGGACATATTTCTCTAGAGTCACAGAGCTGGACTTTCAGCTACTGAACAGACCACCTCAATCTGAAGTTGAAAACTGTCTCTGGATCCTCACGGAGCAAGTGGAAGCCAATGCACAGTGCAGAGCTATGAAGGGGGCAGCTGGGGCACAGATGAAACACACAAACGTGAGCCAGAGCCTGTAGCTCGCTGCAGGCGGTCTGGCATGATTTCCCTGTGGCCCGGAACATTTCACCGAACCGCAAAGTAAGAGTTCCTTTAGTGAGGGCAACACACATTGCTTCTTTCCAGCACACATTGGCTTGGTAAAACATATGGCTACAAGGAGATGCTCCGATGTACAGCGCCAATAAGCGTCTATCAGCGGGCCGTATAATTGAGTAATTTAGAGCCAATCAGGGGCAGGAATTAGAGGAGATTACATACTACCCCAGCGCTGACCGCAGAACAATGTTCAGTAATCTGTGCTGATTCCCAAATCTAATCAGGGGCGAGGAGCTCTAGAGATCGGGTTTAGTAGAGGGGCTCTGTCTGTCTGTCATCTACAACAGGAATAGCTTAAAACAGCGGAAGAAATATAAATATAGAGCTCTATTGCAATGGCATGGCTCAACACTAAATCTCAGCATACCATAAAGGTATTATAGCATAAATTAAACCACAATGAGAACGAAGAAAATAAATATTAAAATATTTGTCTTTTTTTAAAAGCAAAAACATTCCTGCTGTGGGGTAAGTGAAAGTGTTTACAGGGCGAGTAAACCTGAACTAGTGACCAGACTAAGTAGGCCTAAATTAAAGATGAAAACAAATATAAACAAATAAACAAACATTCCACAGAAGCACCAAACAGTCTTCTAGTTAAAAAGAAAATGTCCAATGTGCAGATAAAATGTCATCCAGTGCTTCGTTATTATTATTATTATTTTTTTTTTACTTTAAGAGATAACATTAATTCTGATAAGCTTACAAGAAGCTTCACAAGGAAAAAGTGTGACAATCTACAGGCCTTATCTCGGCTGAAGCAGTGACAGCTTGTAATCGTTTTCCTAAGCACCTGCCCTCATGAACCAATCCCATATCTGAGGATCAGCATAAGAACGTGTTTAAAGACTTCAAAAGCTTTAGAGGTTAGTGGACGACTACTTTCACTTCCTTCTGATGACATACAAATCCACTTTTTTCAGGAAATGCTGGAAGGGAATCTCCAGACAATCCAATTCCACTGCAAACGGAAATTTACTGAGCTGCTAATCTGTGTGACTGTCAAAGTGGACATGTTAGGCAAATATAAACATGCATTTAAAATATATATACAACAGATCAGTTAAGTCCTAAAGATAATGCAATTAAATATTTAAGATTCTCATGTCCCGTTATCCAAATTTGAATGACATGAGTTGAGCAATTTCCTTTTTAGCTTCTTCAATACAGGCAAAGATGTAACTAATCCAAATTTGTTCTCAGTTCAAGGTTGCACCAGGTCTCTTCGACTGCCTCGGTGCATGAGAGAATGTTAGCTCTACGCTTTGTCTCTGTGTATTAGGCCTTCTGCCAAGCATGTAAAGCCTGTAATGTGTCTAATGCAACATGACCATTCTGCCGTTCCCTATGGCTGTGATTCTGTGTGAACGTGACAACTCCTCAGCGACCACCCGCTGCCTTTCCATTTGTTAGAATACCTGAGGGAAAATAAATCACTTGGTAACAATCTCAGAAGCCCCTATAAGTCCCTTACCAACTGAAAAAAGCTGGCATTTCTCAAAAGGGAGTTGTGTGGGGGGATGAAGAAAACGGTGATGAAACCGTTCAAAGAGAGGTATGGAGCAGATCACAGGTGATCTTGAAGCTGCACGACAGCAAGGACAGAACAAAAAAAGATCATAGATTTAGGACAGTCTAGAAATGCCAATATAGTGCAAAACACATACAGCCCTTAAAACCCTTGAGTATGTTACACACATCACCCAGCCCTTAATGCCTCTTTTTAAAACAGGGACATGTATAATAGCTAAGATTCCTGTACTTAGTGTCTGTCGAAAGCATATAGTTCTGATCTAACTCCCTTGAGTTAACGTTTCAAGTTGATTTCCATAAGATGACTCACTATTACTCATTTTAGACTCATTCGCCCGCTAGCACCACGCACACACCTACATACACACATTGTATCAAGTAAAACGGGCCTCAGGGTTGTAGCAGACAAAGAGACAACAGACCTGCCACAGTCATCTCAAATTAACCCACCCCAACAGAGTCTCTAGGGTTCACTTATTAGGGCTTCAGCAACAAGTAAAACCCATTGTAACTGCATTGTCAGCTCCCTTACAAAGTTTTTAACCCACACATCTTCAAAGCATAAATGGCAATTACGACTAGATCCCCCATTGTGGGCCACGCAGGAAATGATCTGCTACGATAGATTTAAATATTCACCAAAAATTGCCATGCTTGGTCCTAATAGCGATGTATGACTGCTGTATCCCAATATATCAACTACCCGTCTTAAATACTTTTATATATTTAACAAGTTCGTTTTCATTATGTTTAAAAGTATATTATCCTGGATATTCCAGGCTTTCTCTCTTTCTCACACAAGCCTGGTTTAAAAATAACCAAATAGTTATGAAATGTTGTATAACAAGTACAGAGAGTCACCCATACACGATAATACTGTGTATCTGCAATCTCACAGGATGATGATTTAAAAAAATAACATACTTCCAACAGTCTGACAACATAATAGTGGAAAAAAGATACCATGACTTAATTACAAAAGTACAACTTCTTAGCAACTTTCTTGTCATCAATGTTCTTACTTTATTTTTAATGTTCACATTAGTGTGTGCATACAATCCACAAACTATCTTCTCACTGCAGAGGAAACAAAAGCTTTATCTAAACTAGATCTATCTAAATGGCTGATTTGTTAAAAACCGAGGCGAGTGACTACGGTCAATGGGTTACTGAATCTTTGACTCATTACATTGGTTGGAAAAAGTGTATTCATCCCGTCACGAAACACCGGAGACTGTAGCTGTAGCTTCTTCAGTGCACTTGAGAAAAAAACTGTCAATATAGTATTACAGATCGCGAACTTTGAACTCAGCTTAACTCACAGTTAAGAACTTCCACGCTAACGACATTTTACATGCAGATGTGAGCGTAGTTTGGATCAGAACAGATCAGCTGTGAGATGAGGGGTGTTTGGTTTGAAGCGTTTAAAATCAACGCACGCCAGAGAGATTCGAACATATGCAGAGCCGCCTGCTCTCTGTAGCTCTAATGGTGCTCTAAAGTCATACTGCGATCGGTCTGCATGGCGCTGCTTCGAATCGAACACACATCCTCAGCTCACAGCTGGAATTTGCGTTCTAAAGATGAACGAAAGTCTTACAGTTTTGGAACGACATGAGGGAGCATAATTCATGATTTTTGGGTGAACCGTCCTTTTAAAATCATCTGCACCAAATGACGGGAAGCATTTATAACTTCTTGTGGAAGTTGCTGACAAACTAACAATGAAAAATACTTTAGCTCAGTTAAGCTCAGTTAATGTTGATTTCAACATTTACCTCTTAAATGATTCAAATCAAAGGTTGTATCGTTTAATTAATCATATTAATTAAAGATTAGTAAATACTGTAACAATGTAGGATACTGCTCATTGATAGTTAACAGTAGTTAACGGATTACATACATAGGCTAGTTAACATAGGAACCATATTGTAAAGTTACCAGACCAGCTATAAAACTGAAATCGGTTGTTTCCACATGCATGATGATAACAGGAAGAGACATGCTGTAGTTATGTCACACAACGTATTCTTTTCCACAGAAATCCCTTTTTTTATAACAGCAGTGCAGGAAACAGAGTGCAGCAGAAATCAGGCCTATTCTTTAGAAGACTTTACAACTACAATAACCACTTGAATGTACCACTAAATGAATATACCAACTCATTATACACTACGGATCAGTATTTCTTTATTATTATTATTAATTATTCATTTTTACTTTAATAATTTTACTCAGCAAGACGTATTCAATTACTCACAATTGACAGTAAAGAAATGTATAATGTTACAAAAGATATTTAGAACATTTAAGAATTTAAAAAAAAATTGTAAAAAACAAAGAAAAAGAAAATCATGACTAATAAGCAGCAGAACTGTTTTAAGTATTGAGTCTTGACAGTGTTTCTTAAGCAGCAAATCAGCAAATTAGAATGACTTCTGAAGGATCGGGATGCCTAAAATACAGCTCTGCATTACAGATTTAAACCATATTTTTAAATTGTGATGATATTTTACAGCATAAGATAGTTTTTAAAAACTTTTTTTAAATTGCCATAAAACAAAGGTCGATCTGCCTCCATCAAAACATTTGCAAAGGTCAGTCCTCATGTATAATAATCTGCTTACATAAAAAAAACAGGAAACAGCACGAAACGGATGAGAGAGTGCAAGTGCCGCCGATAGTTGACGGCCCGCATCAAGGACATTAAGAAAAGCCTCATCCCCTCAGGGCTAAGAATGCATTAGTTGGCAATAGCTCTAAACAAATCCTTGGCTATCCCCTATAGCATCTTTTAAAACACAGAGCATGTTGAAGAGAGCACATAGATGTACAAGTGCATCAGGAATGAAAGCACCTGGGAATGGAGAAGAAATGATGGAGGGGAGCGCATGAGCAAATGCGCATCGGCAGATGCTGTTGCAGCTTCCCACAAGTCTAAAAGGTCAAAGGGGTGAGGCATCCGAAGTTAAGGAGATTACACAAACGGCAACCATATACTGCAACAGGCAAAATCCAAATCTCACAGCATTGTGTGGGCCAGCAGAGAGAGCTGACATATGTTCATCGCTCGACACGAGCTCGCCGGGCAGCTGAAAACTGCTCCAATTAGACCTGCCTGCATCAGAATCCTTGATTATGTACTTTGTGAAAAGCTCACTGGCACAAAAACATCATGTAAGCAGCACTAATAAGTCTGCTGAGACAGCACAGACTACAAATGAGAGGAGAACAGGGATGGAAGTCGTACACAATTTAGCACAGCGCTTCCAGTTATTTATTAATTCCATTCTTGCAGTACTAAATGAAAAATAAAAAAATAAAATAAAAAAAAATTATCTAGAAGTACAATTATGACAAAATGTGAATCTTTAGCTGTTTGTTATGTATGAACTAATTATGAAGAATTACAAGCAGTTCAGTTCTCATTCCTTTTTTTAGTTTGATATGGTGAAATGAATGAATGGTTCAGTCAAAACCTCTCAGACTGATTAAAACCAATACCTCTTGAGTTAGTTTGACACTGATTTTAGGATCCTTTCAGATGGATTCATTAAAAAAACATTGATGTAGCAACAAGTGAGCACACTGCAATAGGCAAATAATATATTTATAGTCTTTTTCAGCTCAATCTTTCTCATCTTCACTTACAAATTAACTCTCTTATACTCTTATATGTAGATTCAATAACCGCAAAAAAGATTTTCATACTATTTTAGGTTCAGTGTTTATGAGAGAACTGTTTTTTAGTAGTCGACCCTAAAGAACAGACTTTTTTTTTTATTTCAGCAGCACTTTACAATAACGTTTAATTTGCTAAAATCAATTACCATTAAACAATATTTTAAAAATACTGCAGCATTGAGAAATTCTTATCCCTAACATTGCTTTCTCAAGTGCAAAAGTCCACTCATTTGAATCAGCAGAGAAATAATGCAGAGATCAAGCGTCTTTTACAAGCAAAAATAGTCCAGAATAGTTCTATACAAATATGTGGGCGTATTTTGATGTGCGAGGACAACAGAGAATGGACCGTTCACTGCAGGAATTATTATGGATTATGGTCTCATATTTTTTGGCAAGATGTGTTAATATTGTGATGTTTTCATTAGCTGTTTATATTCTCATTCTGACGGCACCCATTCGCTGTGCATGTGATGTAAGAGCAAAATTTCTACAGCAACCACATATACATCTTGTATGGCCTGAGAGTGAGTAAATTATTAGCAAATTTTCATGTTTGGGTGAACAACTAATTTAAAGGGGTCGTATGATGCGATTTCTATTTTTCCTTTTACGTACTTGTGGTATGTATTTGTGCATGTATAAGATCTGTTAAGACCTCAAATTCTCCCATAAAAGATTTCTACTATCTAAAAGATAATTTGAGCAACTTTTATGGAAGTCAGTTCTGTGAACATAGGAGAATGCAAAGCAATGTGCAAAGGCTTTAGGGCCTGTTGCACCACAGGAACTATTTTGTAGTACCCGTGTGGGAAACTAGGAACGATTTTAGTTCCAGGTACTTCAGAGTATGGTCTAAAATCATTCCAGGAACTATCAGTGATGAAAGTGTAAGCTGATTGGCTAAACATGTCCTAAAAACGCCTTTATTTGAAATGCTGTGTAAACATACTGTCATCCTCATACGGCTTCAATAACATGTAGCACTGCAACTTGACTTTCCATTCTTTCAATCGCTTGACGTATATGTCGGCATTCCATGTCCATTATTGAAAAGGTTTTGCACTCATGCGGCACAAACCACTGAAATGAATGGTCTCGTAGGACAGAGCATCTTCTGTGTGTGTGTGTGTGAGAGAGAGAGACAGAGTGATATCACAGTGGAGTCAATCTCCAAATACATACGTGCCCTGTGTCTGTCACACGACTCTGTTCCTCTTTCGGGCTTGAAATGATGGTTAAACTAAGGACATTATTAAATGTCTTTACATTTATTTTGAAAGCTGCACTCACAATTATGGTAAGGAGCATTACACTTCCAAAGCGTGCTTTTTACCATTAAAGCATTTCAACATATTCTGTTACACTAAATAATGATCTTCAAAATAGCATCATATGTCCTTTAATTATTAACAAAACAGAACCTATTGTAAAGTGCTATGATTATTCCGTTGTTTGTTTGTTTTTTTAACTTGCAACAAGAAGCAGTTTTCTGCATCAATGCAAAATTGCATCCCATCAGAAAAGAAACGCTAAACATACGTGGTCATTACGGCTAAATAACTCTCCATATCTGGCACGGGGTCTGCAGCGCTGATGGAACACCCACACAGAATTTTTATTTCCCTTCCCAGCAGCCTATTTCCTTCAGCCTCTACTCAATCACTGGCTGAAACAGAGGTGTCTGAACTCTGAAGGTGTCATTACAACACGAGATATGGGGCATGAATAAGAAAAGCGGGGGGGGGGAAATGGTTAGAAAGATAGACAGGGAGAGAGGGAGACTGATGAAGTGCGAGAAAAGAGACTGGTTAAAAAACTGCAGACGCGATTGAAGAAACAAGTGGATTGAGAGGCAGAATATTGAAGAAGAGCATGCTGGTCGATGGCTAATATGATGCTGCTAATATACACATATCATCAGACAATATTGTAATCTGCTAAAGTGGTCGCCAATGGTCTAAAAGAGACTTTAGAATATCATTAAAGTTTCTGTCCTGCGAGTGTGGACATCTGCAGACAGCTGACCATCTATTAAATCTAATAAAAGCACTGAACAGTGGCACTTCAAATAAAAAATGACTTCTTAAGTCTGTCTCAGTGCAAACAATGAGCCTTCTATTCTTACTGAAACACAGACTCAGTCTAAGCAGAGTGATCTGTTGTCAGCTTGGCAACTCATTTGTTGATGGAGGTTCAGATCTGTGCCGTCTGTGAATGATCGTCTTTAAAAAATAAATCTAATACACTGGTTCACTCAAATTAGTGTCATATGAAACCAGAGACATCTGGAAGCCAGAAACATCCGACTACAAACAACAACAGCGAGCTTAACACATAACACATTTTGATAGATGCTCATAAGAGTAAAAGGGAAAAGCTTTATACTAATAAGCCCTTAAATGACAAAATATAAAAAAATACAATTCAGAAAATTACAAACAATTAATTTTTTGTGGATTCTTACATTAATTGACTACCATGTTTAGTTACAATTGATGAATACATTAATTCAAATGCATAATTTTGCATAATTTATCACAAAATAAAATTTAGTGTAACTGCAAAAGAAATAAGCTCCCCAGCTACATTTTTGCTAACAGAATAAAGCAAACAAGTGCTTTATTGATTCCCATGTAATGCCACATCTTATGAAACCCATCCAACACATTACCTCATTTAGCCAAAGGGCTTTGCTGAGGATAAACAGTTTCATTTACACCCAAGAGCTGCCCAGGAATTCCCTAGCAATTTGCTCTTTGTGGTGTTGGAGTAAATTGCAGAAAAACGTGTGTATAAAGTACACACTTGGCATTAGCGGGTATGCAGTTTCTCATGGGGTGTATTTGTTCTTGAAGGAGGCTTTCAGAGTGTATCTCTGAGCCATTTAAAGACGCGTCCCTCGATGCGCGCATCTCAAAAGACGTGGAAAGGAATAAAGTCTGTCCCTGGAGAGTGTCTCTAAGGAGGCCGTTGCTAATTGTCTGACAACTGCAGCGTGTTGCTCCTATTAATCCTCAACAAGAGTTTAGGAGTGTTTATCCCTGACTACAAAAGATATAATAATACAAAAAAAGCATGATCAGTTTGCCCAAAAAATGAAAATGTAATCACCCCCAAGGCAACCAGAATACAGGTTTGTAACTTCATGGGAATTGATATGGAGAAATTTAGCATTACGTCACTTGCTTACCATTGGGTCCTTTGAGGTGAATGGGTGCCATCAGAACGAGATCTCAAACAGCTGATAAAAACATCAAAATAATTTATAAATAATCCACACCAATCAAGTCTTTTGATTGAGTCTTAAGCGAAAGCTACAAATTTGTAAGAAACAAATCAACAAATCATTTTAAATACATTTTTCACTTGAGAAAGCAACCTTACAGATACTTTACCATGTGATTAGCATTATTATGTCATCTCATGCGCATGTTCAAAAGTTAGTCAGGTCACTTGGGCTCGACGGTCTTAATTGCATCTGTGTCACTGCTGTTTCCTATCTGCTTCTCAAGCACTTACTCACTTCCAGACAATAAAAAGTCCTACAGATAAGGCCAAGCCACACTTAATGCAAGTGTCACTTTAAAGCCACCTCTGATGTGTTATCAGACCTCAGGCGCACGTGCTGAATGGCCAATAGGCCAAACTATAGAGTCCATTAAGATAAAAGTCGGGTCTATTTACGGCAACAGCCACAAAATTAACTCAGTACTGATTCCATCTACTCCATTGCGTGCATCCATTATTTAATGTATTAACCAAGTAACATCCCTATAAATATAAATGGAGATAAAGATAAATGTAAAAATCTAATAACTGCACAATTTGCTATGTTAAATAATATTGAATTACACATAAATTTACTCTCAAGCTGAAGAGGGTTATGCACTGAACAGATAAGGGGGGAAAGCTTTTTTGTACATGCTTTGCACATGTCCACTGGTTGTATACTTTAATCCAACACTAGTATTAAAAAAAAGCATATATAAACAAAAAGGGACATAAGTGAACCAGTGTGATAAATTAAGCTTCAAAGAGTGAGCTCGCATTTGCGCACACCAAATAAAAATATTGGAAAAAAGTCTTTCCTTGCAGTCTACAACCAGCGGTTTACAAAAAGCATGGTACTTCAGAAGAACAGTATTTACAGCATGGCGATGACTGGTTGTAAAGACCAGGATGTACTGTGAATAAAGAGAACCTAACAAAGAGGCCTGCGTGGACTAAATAAGTTACATGAAAAGCATTTGAGGCAAAGCCCTGAATGATCTTGAAAAACCTTACTGCAAAACTGAATCATTACAAAACTAGTAACAACACCCTTTCCAAACTCGTAAGGTAAATAACTGGGACGCGCTTCATTAATATCTCTCCAGAACAGCTGTTTGGTTTAAACAAACGCAGATATTACAGCCTTCTGCCAGTAATAAGAGTAAACCTAAACAGATCTAGAAAATGAAATCATGAAAGCATATTTCTGCACTGATTTTCCAATGCATTTCCAAGCAGGCATGAAAAAACGAGAAACAATAAAGTATATGCTCAGCTACTGCAACTGATAGACTGAAGAGAAAAGCTAACAGCTTTATGTAAATGGTAATGAGACTTTTGAACAAACATCAATTGTAAATAAACGCAATGTGGGTTAGGACACTAAATCCACACCTCATTCTTGATCATGGAAATCAGAAATCTTCCCAATGACAATTTTTAGATTCTAAAGAAATTGCATGATGTCACCATTAAGTTATTGTAACGACTGCTAAAAACTGACCTTCCCTGAGCCCTGGAACGCAACCCATAAAGAACTGTAACACATGTGAGATTATCATCACACAATATGTCAATGGAAACAGTAAGAGGTTTTGTGGCGCATTCATAACCCAAAACAAACAGACCTGTATTTCCTCATAAGCCTCATCAACGGTGGTGACTTGGTGCTGTTCGTGTAAGGCAGGCTCATCGCAGAAGAAGCACACCAAGCTCTTGTCACTCAAGCAGAAGAGCTTGACCTTTTCGTGGTCCTTGCATGGGTACGAGTTCCTCTGGGCGTTCAGGATGGCGTCCAGAGGGAAAGCGGCATACCTCTCCACGATGTTGGAGAGCTTCAGGCTGGGGGACAGAAGGGGATCCGTGAAGGTCCTCCTGCACTCGGGGCAGTCTCGCGTCCCGTGATGCTCCTGTCTGCTCCAGTGCTCAGTGATGCACTTACGGCAGAAGTAGTGCTCGCAGCCGAAACTGACAGGGTCTTGATAAATGCTCAGACAAATGGAACACAAGAGCTCGTCCTTCAGACAGCAAGCCATTTGAATCTATGGAGGGGACGGTCATGCACTGTGCAGGGAGCAGGACGCACCAACCCGGAGTCTCTGAATCAGCTGGGCTCTTTGAGGCTTGGAAATGTTCCTCGACTGATTCCTAAAAAAAGAGCGCAAGTAAGGAAGACACTGTAAAGATGGTTCGCAACAGGCATACTTTGATAAGTTTAATATTAGACTCTCGGATGATCAGGTATAATGGCTTCAGACATGGACTTTGATGAGCGAATGCAGATAAATCTGATTGAAAGCAGACTAGAAAATGTCAGTACTCCTTAATTAAAATAAGAAACTGTCTGAAATCTGATTATTTACTTGACTCATTCTGCAAGATTGAAAAGTACCTTATCGAGCCCATTATAAAATTAATTAAATTTTCATTTAAGAAAGTGAAAGGATACTTCTGGCTAATTAAAGACATTCGTTTCTAAATAAGAATTTTATATAGATGTCAAGCAGCCACAACCGACAACTAAGAATCTAATTAACCTTTTATGGACACCCAACCTTGCTTGAATGAAATAATGAATGAATGAATGAAGGAATTAATGTCTTTATACAAATAATTTTTAATGAATCTATTTTGCAATACCTTTTTCTGCATTTACTTTTATTTTATTTTACTTTATTTCTTCATTCACATTTTACATTTATATTTTCTATTTATTGTAATCATTTGTTTGTTGCACTTTTTATTATTTTATTCTAGGTTTGGGACCCGTAATCATGTAAAAACAACAGAAACACGTTTAAAAAGGATAATTAATCAACATTATATTCCCTCGCTACTTGCTTATTAACAATATTAAAAAATCCTTCGATTTATACACGCTGCCACTCACATCTGTGACTTCAGCTGAATTCAATATAACAAATCTGAAAATGAATTGCTTATGAAACACTTTGACTGTTAAATTAGGTTATAAATACTATCACCATAGACTTCCAATTGATTTAACTCCATTTAAATCAGCGGTTTACACATCAGAAAGCTCATGTACACCATGGCAATGGCAAAAAAAGTTATGAACATCACTGCTTTGTTTTAAACAAGAGCTCTTCAAACCATTTTCCTCCCCGTTTCCCGTTGTTTTCTTTTTACTGTTTATCCAAGCCGGTTGCTAAATAATTAGCCAGCTAGCAGGATGTGTAACGTAAACAGATTTTCTATCTATTCGGTCCTCTCCACAAACTGACATTCTCACTTCTTTCACTTACCCTATCCGGTCCAGACTCGTTGTACAGTGGAAACAGCCGACTGTCACATAATTGAAAGAGCAGGTCGTGGTTTTAATTAAAGGTTTTCATCAGGTCAGATCGTTTAAAGCTGAAGAGCGACCGCACGCGCAGCTTGTCTCAATCGCTCTGCTCTACTCTCGATCCAGAGGCGCACAGCAACGGAGCGAACCAACTCCACAGGAGACAAACACACACAAACAGATGGCAAGATAGGACAGTTCTCCGGGGGATTTGATTCGTGCCGTAAGAACAATAAGTAAAGTAAACATTTTTAATTTGCATGTGTCATCTGAGCTGGATTCGTGAAGGATATAAGACATTTATACACGGGTGAAGGTGAATCCCTCCCGCTGCTGTAATGGTACAGTCCTGGCTTCCTCAACATGGATAGAAATGAACATATGATAATATCGGTGATTGCTCGCACTCTGCTGGCGTTTGTAGGTCGACTGATATTTGATTTTATACAGTGAGTTCAGCGTACTAGTTAATTTTTTAAATTACAAAAACGTATAAAAGGAGTTATATATAAGGAGGCCTATTTGATTTAACATAATTTAAAGACAAACCAATTTAAGAAAGAAAATATATTTTGCAGATGGTCAGCTTTTGTTCAGGCCTATACACTTATGTGAAATGTTTAATATAATAATATATATATATATATATATATATATATATATAATTAACTGACTGTAAATTAGTGCTGTCAAACGATTAGTTTAATTTAAAATGTAAAAAAAAAAAATGTTTACATAATATATATATATAGTGTATTTTACATGCATTTATATATTTTTAAGAAAATAATATAATAAATATATTTATATAGAATATAAATTATAAGAAAATTAATATATAAATTTGTATATATTTTTAATTTTATTTATATATTTCAACATTTATTTAATAATTTAATTTAGAGTAATTTGCCCTCCCATATGTGTGTGTGTGTGTGTGCGTAAAACTCCATTGAAGTCTATACACCTGAACAAAAGCTGCAATTTGCATTGCAGATTGGAAACCATTAACTAAATTAAAATATGCTATGATTCTTTCAGATCGTTGTGTGTCTATAATCTACAATTATATGCTAAATGAAATACTTGTAGAATGTTATAATTATTTTTAGATTAAATTATTAAATAAATGTTGAAATATATAAATAAGTTGTCAAATGCATAATAATATTCAATATATAGATAAATGCATAAATAAATATGTAAATGCATGAATGAATGAACAAATTAAGCAATATTTAGCTTTTATCCATTTATGCATTTATTTTTAATTATTTATTATGTATTTAACTTTTTTTTTTTTCAAATTATATTAATAGACGATTACTGCAATTATTTCTAATTTATGCATACATCACTGTAACATTTGAACTGGTTTTAATTGTATTTATTTAGTTATGTTTTACATTAAATTGAATGAAAATAGCAATGCAAAATAGCTTATACAAATATTTTTTGGTTTATGTTTTCTATCTTTTATATTTGTCCTATAATAAATGCCACAGGTTAGCAGAACAGGTCTTGCTCAGAACCAGTCGGAGCATCATTGGTCAGCTGCATGTTCTTATTACTGTCAAAAGTGCTTTAAAAAAAATCCATTGTTTTACTCATGTGCCCACATTTCCTGTCACCGCCTCTCATTTCACTTTAGAAAACTGACCTTTGACCATCAAACCTTTTGCTGAGTTATTCTGGTGCTTGTGGTTTGACTTGTGCCAAAACACATTTAACAAAGCAAAGACAAATAAGGATTCTACACATCTCCAAATGCACTTTACAAGAAGAACTGCTGATTCATAAATTTCCTGCAGTTGTCAGACACGTTCATTAACACTGTTCCAAATTTCTTTGTGTAGTTTCAGTGTGTTCTGTGGCTCACGTTCATAGTTTGCATCTCACAGTTGCAGAGCAAATAATACGTGCATCACACAATGCTTTCATTATGAAACCGTGCAACAAAGATACTATCAGAATTCATTCATAGCTTGCATACATTGCATTGGAGAAGCAATGCGCTTCCGTGGGTAGGCCGTTGGTTTGCCTCCCTACCTCAACCTGATGTCAGGATTTCCTGTCACCGAGCGCAGCGCAAACAAGCCATTTCCCACAAATAGAATGCTATCTCTGCTGTTTGCTTACTCATAATCATAAGACTTGTGCTTTTAACACATTACTGTGCTTTCTCAACAGGGATGAATTAGAATGGAGAACGCAACTTACTAAAATGACTCACTGCAGGCTGCCGAGCACCTATTGGGTTTCGGTATGCATTGGAGGCTCTGTTAGAAAATGAACTTTCACATGAGCACTAGTTTATTTAGGCTGTCCACTCACAATGTCCAACAGTCGGAGTTTTTTCAGTCATTCTGAATGTCACAATTAATCATTTATTCTGTGATGGAAATGACACAGTTAACGGTGTTAAACTGTATAAATAGATTTGCACAAAATATGTAACTATAATTAATTTTAAATTATTATTATTACTTATGTTTTAGTTTTAAATTCTATTTCAATATATATATATAATTTATATTTAGTATATGCATACATTATAGTTTATAATTTTATAGTTTATAGTATATATTTTTTTTCATCACAATTCATCATTATTCTGTGATGGAAATACACAATAAACTGAGCGAAACTGTAAAAATGGATTTGCACAAAATAAAATAAAATTTTATTAAAAAATGTTATTTGTATATATATATATTAGGGCTGTCAACGGATTAATCATGATTAATCACATCAAAATAAAAGTTTTTCTTTATATAATA
>JAUCMT010000036.1:16527027-16551633 GCA_032357475.1 Enteromius thamalakanensis
TTCCATAGTGTTTACACACTCGAATGACAACGACGTAAAAACTTGAAAATTAACAATGGTGCGAACTTGTAAATTCCTCGGTTGTGACCGCGAGAATGTGCCTGGATCACCGTTCATATTCCATCGTTTTCCTGTAACGTATGGAGCTAGTTTTATGACAAAACTATTTGAATCTGAATTATGCGCATTTGAATTATTTACAAGTGTTATTTAACAAAACTGAATACTATATAGCATTTAAAATAGCTTTGAATTTGATTTCGGATTTGAATTTATTTTACTTGAATATTTACATTTGAAAATGAACACAACTGATTTTTTTAAGGCAGAGTTTTATAGACCTATATTTTCAAACAACCAATGTTTTGTTCTGAATTCTAAGACTGCAGATATCCATTTTTATAAAATACAACTTATCGTTTTCAAGATGAAGAAAAAATTCGGAATATCATATTCAATTTTCTAAAATTCAAAACGCAGAAATTCAGATCGTACAGAAAGTAGGTCAATAGTTTAGCTATTATAGTAATAATAGTTATTATTATTATTATTATTAAGCATCACCTTGACAAACAGGAAGCTGTTTAATAATATTAGTTTTTTCCCCCATCACATACTGACAAAACAAAACCAGTACTTAGTTCACAACCAGTAAAATGGTATTTTACTATGTATGTGATCTAAAATGACGTGGAATAAAATAAAAGTGTTCTTGATTTTAGCCAACTCATTTTATTCAAAACCTATTTAATTAAAGCCTCACAGGTAGCATGTTGTTATTTGCTATTGCCAAAAAGTAATAATTAGTCTATTGCAATTAAACCATACCTGTATATTTCTTTAATAAGAAAACATATATCTAGACTATATATTTGTTAAAATGACCGAAGTAAAACGAGCAACAAAACTTTGCATTTCTAATTTCATTACATCTATTAATGTAAGAGCTGCGCGTGCGTGTTCACGAGTTCCGTTTAAAGACTTTTGGCCCCGTCCGCGTTCCATATTCCAGCGCTCGTGAACACGTACCTGTGCTCCTCGAGCTGCGTCACGAACACGTTTCTCTTTCTGTTCTCGACTCTCAGCTTCAGAAGCGCCGGTGAAGAGGAATCCATGCTGTGTGACCCGTCGCCGTTTGTCACTCTTCCGGTCGCTCGGAAACCGAAGCAAACACAACTGGAGTCTGGCTCGAGGACGCCCGCTGTTGTCATAGTAACTGAGCGGAAGTGTTCGTGGTGGTTTCCTGTCGAGTCCACTGCGCGGCGCTGCTGATCAAACACACCTGTCTGTAATCATCAGATATAAATGTTTTCATTAAGGAAATGTAAAAAGAAAAACATTTATTATATGGACCTCCTACTTCAGAGTGTATATTATCTTGTAAAGTTCCTGTGAATAAACCTGAAAAAAACACCTGTCTGTACACATCAAGAGCGTTTCAGGACCGGCGGGGGACACGGACGAGGGATTATCGAAAGTCAGCAACCCCTGGAAGGTATTCCAGATGATGAGCATTTGGACCGTTCAGAGTCATGAGTTGAACCTTTCCAGCGTGCACAAATATTGGAGAACTGCATTGTGGGAGTGCACGCTCCTTGCCAGTTTTCTGAATTCCTCAGCATCTGCTGTAGAGGGACACTTGATGGGAATGTGATCGATACAGCCAATGACTCCAGGGAAGTTCCCTTATTCATAGAACTCTCCTTGGCAGACTTGGTGTGCTCTTTTGCACACTGTTGAGTCACCTACACCACACTGATAGACGACAGAAGCTTCCAGATGCCAAACCTGAAGGGGATTCATATTTGTAAGGAAGGAGAAATGGGGTGCCCCTGACTAAGTCACTCGAAAGCTTGGCCAAACCTATTATTTCTGTTGCATGTTCCTTTGACATTGAAACAAAAAAATGTAAATCATCAAAATCATTTAGTGGCTTGCTCCTGTCTTTCAGCAACCTTCCTTCTGGTCTTGGTGGTGGTCTCTGATTGGCGTTGAAATATTATATTAATCATTTTCTGCTGCTGTGGACGTGAGCCTTGAGCCAAGCAGTTTTTAATCTGAGGTTAAACCTGCTTCTGACCAGGTTTAATTTAAGACTTGTTTAGATCTGGATTAGGTCTAAAGTTTAAGTCTAGACTAGTGCAAGTCTGAGACTACTGTAATCCATGTGTGAGAAAGCTGCTTCAATACATACAGGTTTAAAATGACATTTAGTCTAAGACTAGGCTTAATCCCTGTAAGGGAAACTGGCCCAAAGAGTCTTACTTTGATTAACTTATATATAGATATATATGCATGTACCACAGTTTTTATTGTGTGTACCATAATAGTTTTTCCATTCTTATTTTATTTTAAAATTAAAAACTGCACAATTCTTAAATTCTTCAAATCATTTCATAATCCACTACACCTCTCTCTCTCTCTCTCTCTCTCTCTCTCTCTCTCACACACACACACACACACACTCAATCATGTTATTGATGTTACTCTTTATAAAGAAACTCAGTGGGGAAATACATTAGTTCAGCTCCACTGTGCTACAGTGACGCCGTATGGCAACATTCATATTTTCTCAATTTAGAGTAAAACTGTGTTAGATATGTTGATTATTGAATAAATATACGTAATTTACCAACCAAAGATTATGCAACAACAAACAAAAGAAAATTTAAAGTAATCAGAAATGAACCTCTAAATGAACTCCATATCAGTACAGGCCAAACCATTCATTATCTTTATCCAACTTATATTTTATTTCCTTCTTTAAAGCAAGTGAAACACCATATAGGAAATGTAAAAGTGTTGTGGCTTTGATTTGAATATATTACACACACACAGTTATGTATGTGTGACCTCAGTGTAGTTCTCACTACAAAATTAAAATAATGGCTGTATTTCCAGCTGCGTTGAATTAAATTTGATTTCAATTATTTCCTTTTCTTCATCAAGGATTCATTAAATTGCTCAAAAGTGAGAGTAAACACGTCTCTAATATTAAAACATTTAGATTAATGCTTTTCTTTCTATTCATCAAATAATCCTGGAAGATAAAAGGATTAAATAAATGCAGTCTACAGAGCAGAAGTTTCAAATCTCTCTCATTATAAAATAGATAGATTAGAGGTGGTGCTCTACACAGATCCACGGTTCATGGCTGGACGGTGAATACAGCTCAAAACTCTTTCACGGGTCTATAAACTGTACTGGCAGTGTTTCACATCCAGACCGAGACCTGTGTGAGTTTCAGATGTCAAGCCTTACATGTGTTTTAATAGAAACGTAACAAAGTGTCTTTCCCCCTTCATCAGTGCTGCTGTAATGAGTGAAGCTAAACAGACTGGAGCATGTCCATAAAAGGCATCAGCTGAACATCACACGTTTGCTTTGCTATATGTGAGGACATTGATAGACTTCTATTGTTTTTCTCCTGACCTAACATTTTGATGGCCCTACACCAGCCCTAGCCCTGAACCTACATCACACACACCTTTCTGCAGTTCTACCTTTTTAAGATAAACTTTTACATTTTTAATCATTTATTTCACACAAGGACCGAAATGTCCTCACAAAGTCAAAAATATCAGATTTTATTGTCTTTGTGGAGACGTTTGGTCCTAACAACTATAGCAGAACACACAGCTGTGTGTGTGTGTGTGTGTGTGTGTGTGTGGTGACAGAACATGTGAAAACAGCTCGTCTTGATCATTTACACAGCACAGCATTTATGATGACATGAAGGTTCTCAAGTGTCATAAATGCTGCATGACCTATTAATAAACACGTAACATGCAAATTCACAAAACCAGTTTGAGTAAATCTCTGGAACGAGATAAACAGGCTGAATACCAGCACTGTCCTGATCTGATGCATGACAGTAACACACATCGAACAGTTACACACACACACACACACACACACACACACACACAATCTGACCCTCACACTCGACTGGAAGGGTCAGTTCTCCTGTAGCTCTGCACTTCCCTGTTTATTTCTAAAGAAAGCGTGTAAGGAAGCTAAACAAAGGCCCCGGGCGTCTGAGTGAAGGCCATGACAATAGAGCCCTGAGCTGCTCAATTAACGCGCTCCCTCATTTCTCAGTAATCCCTCTCGAGCTTATCTAGTATTATCTGAGCTGGCGGAGAGGGTAGTCAAATAAGGTAAACTCCAGCCCTCACGTGTCAGGACCAACCTAAAATTAACCCAGCGAACAGCTGAGCGCTCGAGTGTGTGTGTGTGTGTGTGTGTGTGTGTGTTCATTCACTAGCGTCCACACACACGCGCAGGCGCGCGCGGCTTGAGCGTCTTTGTCTGTGTGACAATAACAGGATGACACGATTCTCTTACGCCGAATATATCGCTTTATTTCGGTCGAGCGACACGAAACGAAACTCGTCGCCGCGGAAAACATCATCATCACCCGGAGGAGCTGCAAACCGGGACGAGACAGACCCGCCACAGTGAGTGTGTGTGTGTGTGTGTGTGTGTGTGTTTACTGTCGCTGTTAGTCCAGTAGCAGAATTCATCAATCTCAAGTGTGCTGTGTTCAGTTCATGACAGCAGGTGTGTGATTTGTATCTGCGTGAAGTTTAGCTGTTCAGCTCTTGGAGAGACAGGGGCTAGTTGTCACACTCTTTGTGGGTTGCTTTTGAAATGTCTCTGTGAACACACGCTGTAGTTTACATCGAGACACACGGAGACCGCTAGAGGGTCAATTGTGCCACGGGGTAAGTTGTCACATTGGAAATTATATTAAAATACATCTCACGGGCTTTTGGGGTAAATGTAAAGATTATGAAACACAATTAATACAATATAAAAAAGGGGAAATATATACAATAAAAAACTTTCTTGGCCAACAGAAATGTAGCAGTAAATTGATCCCTTTGATTGATAAAATGACCCCTGAGAGCACAGATCTGTCTTCATGCTGATCTTCTTAATGCATGCCTGTGTGAATATTTATGTAAATGTAATCTGGATGACAGATTTGACAAAAACTATTTCAGTTTAAGACCATAAAAAAGCACTGCTAGAGAAAACAGACGTTTATGTTGAAGTTAGACCCTGTGACAACTAGCCCCGGCCTCCACTATAACAGACCCACTGATTCTGTATGCTCCTGATCCTGCAGACCTGTCAGAAGAGCACAGGTGCAGAGCGTGAGTGAAGACGACTGGACGGATCTACATGAAGCGGCTCACCGGGGTCAGGAGCTCTGTGTGAGGACTCTGCTGACAGGTGAGAGCCACGGACACACACCTGTCCTGGAGAGAGCTGAGAGTCATCAGACACCATGAGCCCGTGGCCTGAAGTGTTTTCACACAAATCTTTCTGAGGAATTTCTGAATAAACTTGTCTAACGAGTTGACTTGCTCCTGTGCTCTGGCTCTTAGGGCCCTTAAGAGTTTAATTGTGTTATTCAGTGTTGGTCACCTGCTGTGTGTGTGTGTGTGTGTGTGTGTGTGTGTGTGTGTGTGTGTGTGTGTGTGTGTGTGACAGATCCCGGTGTGTGTGTGGACAAACGCACGCTTCAGGAGCAGACGCCGCTGCTGCTCGCCCTTCACGGCCCTCACCTGGAGTGTGTGAGGAGTCTTCTGGAAGCAGGAGCTGACCCTGACATCAGCAACAAAAACAAACAGACGCCTCTTTATAAAGGTAACAGTGTCAATATTCACCTCAGTTTAGTTCAAGAAGAACGTCTGATAAAAATGTGTTCACTCTCAGTCCATCTGAGATCAGGATTATTCAGTTTCTTCATCAGATCTGGAGAAATTTGTCTCAGTAATGGATGTGAATGGGTGCCGTCAGACATCAGCACTCCAGTCCAGCAGTTAACATCTGGAGAAGACTAAAGATCAAACTAATCCAGCGTTAAGATTTGAAAAATCTCCTGTCTTCTCTCACATCAAAAGCCAGCTGATCTATGCTTCGTCTTGTAAACGCTGATCTGTGCAGATTCCTCTCCTGATTCAGAGCAGCACACTTTCACTGCAGCAGGAGTTATTATGAATTATAGACTGGATTAGTTTGATCTTCTGTCTTCTCCAGATGTCAACTAATGGACTGGAGTGCTGTGTATTATTCTGATGTTTTTATCAGATTCTGACGGCACCCATTCGCATACATTACTGAGACACATTTCTCCAGATCTGATGAAGAAACACACTATGATGGCCTGAGGATGAACACATTCACAGCTCATTTTCTTGATATGAAACACACGTGAGTCAGAAGATGAGCCAGCTCCTCTGTGTGTGGTGTTTAGCGTGTGAGGTGGAGAGCATCGGTGCGGTGAAGCTGCTGCTGGCGTTCGGCGCAGCGGTGAATCAGCGCTGTTATCGCGGCCGGACGGCGCTGCATGAGGCGGCGAGGCGAGGAAACTCTGCGCTCTGTGAGACGCTCCTGAGGGCCCGCGCCGCTGTAGATGCCCGTGACGCTGATGACATAACACCCGCCATCGAAGCAGCTGGACTCGGACACACCGAGGCGCTGGAGTACCTGATCCACAACGGTACTCTGATTCTCTCTTGCATGCAGTCACTCGGGATCCTCTGTTAACATCAGCACTAGTAGCAGCTTTGCTATCCTCTTATCCTGCAAACTGTGTTGTTTTGCAATGAGAGCTGTGCCAGAAACTCTTCTCCAACAGCAGCTGGTTTAGACGTGCTGGATGTGTGTTTATCTGTACAGAGTAAAGCTGTGAGGAAAAATTTAAAATCAGAATTCTTGAAAGTTTGGAATGTTTTTCAAATTTGAATAAAAGGAAAACTAAAAGACTTTCATATCACGAGAGTCAATATTTTAATCACAATATAATATAGAAAACACAACAAATGTTTAAACTGAGGGTTAGACCCTTGAGCAAGGCTCAGATACCCAACCGCTCCCCGGGTGCGTGTTCACGGTGTGTGTGTGTGTGTGTGTGTGTGTGCGCGCGCACTTGGATGGGTTAAATACAGAGTACGATCTCCAAGTATGCCTGGCCACAAGTCACTTCAACACCAGATCGCACAGGCTTTGCAGATCCCATCACCTCATCTACAGATCCAGAGAAGCTGGAGGAATCTGTGTGTGTAAGGGACAAGGCTGAAGATGTCTGTCGGATGCTCGTGGTCTTCAGGTCCTCAGAAGACACTCATCACTCGTCACATGATTCTGTCATTGACATTACTAAATGGGCTCAGGAATACTTCCAGAAACCACTGTCGGTGAACACAGTCCTCTACTAAACTAAACTCTATCATGATAAAAGAAGACATATGTGAAGATGGTCCAGAAGCTGTTCTGTGGTCAGATGAGTCTGAATTTGTATTTTTTTTGGACAATACTAAACCACACACTGCAGCGATTACAACAGCAGGACTGCAAGACTCCAGAGCTGAAGTGACCTGCTGCAGTCCAGATCTTTCACCTGTAGAGGAACATCAGGAGCATTTTGCAACAAACTAAAACATATTTTATATAGATACATATACAGAGTCAACAACTTTAAATGAATAGTTTTATATATAAGGATATAGTTTTATACAGTAGTCTATTGAGTTCATGGCCTTTGTGTTTTTGTTTTATTTTTAGTAATGTTGTTATTCTCCTCACTGATGGTTGTTTTGGTTCATGGTTTATGGTGATTTTTTAAAATCTCAACAGAAAAAATGCTGCTAATGCTCTCTATTGTTTAAGATGACAGATGAGACTGAGCTGGACTGATGTGTTAGATACATTACATCTTCCAGCAAGAGCTTGCAGTGTGTAAAGAGAAACCTGCTAAAGATTCAGTCAAGTGTTTGCCGTTCATTCAGCGGTACTGGGTTTGAAATGAGTGTGTGTGTGTGTGTGTCAGAGACTGAAGGTAATGAGAGGCAGAGCTGTCTTGCGCTGTCATTCATAACCCTTCATGTGTATCGTGGCGCACACACTATTTTAAATTATTCTGCAGAGCTAGCCACTATTTTCCTCCCAACAGAATTAATGAGTTATATTTAACCATGCATAGACTCTAATCATTACCTGCAGCATGTTCGTGTGGAAGTCAGGTGCTCTGAACGAGGACTCTTTATACCTGTGCAGTGTCACATGGGTATCATTTATATTAGTGACAAAAGCTCAGCTGTTCAGCTCATCCTGGTGTTGTGTGTGGGTTTTAATCAGGAGACAGTGGAGCCTTCCATACTTTCATTCTGGACAGATCGTCTGAATGCAGCAGAGACTGAGCATGCTCAGAACAGACGGTCTGGTAACATAATGGAGCAGGATCTGCTCTGATGATGCTCTGCTTGCTCTTTACTCAGGAGCGATATTTTACAGCAAACATGATGGGAAATAATCCCATTTTACTAGATTCATTGTGCTTCTATTTGTAAAAGGAGTACACTTTCGCATACTTTTAAAGACTATATGGGAGTGTGAACTGAATGCAATGTTGTCAGACACTTAAATGAAAATCGTTTACAATTAAACCAAACTTTAAATGCAATTAGCTGAACTTTAGAGTGCTTTTTATGACCCACTTACTGTAAGTAGGATTAAGTACATCTTATATATTATGTCATAATTACTTCTTGGTCTTTGATATATGGTTAAAGTACTGCTGAATGTACTGACAAGCATTTATCATGAACTAAAATGCAATTTATTGTCATTTTTTTTTATTAAAACTTGTATGTCACATAACAACATTTATTTGTAGCATATATAATAACATTTATAGTTTATTACATTTAAAATGTATTCAATTAAAATGTTGTTGAATAATACACAGTTCAAACGGCTACATTCTACTAACTAAAAACTTTACTACTTCTACTACTGAAGGTTACTTTAGAACCGTATCTCTCATCAGAGTAGGGATAGTAGAATAAAGTACAATACTTGCAAAGTTACTGACAGTATAGTCAGCAGATTGTCTGGCCATTCAAATAAAGTTCAAGCAATGATTAACCTACTAATAATAGTAAACTAACTTGCAGATAGTAGAAAATGGACTGTCAAAATACCATTAAAATAATAATTCAGTACTTTACTTGGGCTTTAGTGTTAGTGAAAATAAGTGTACTCAGGATGTAAGGATAGTTTTGTCAGGTCATCTCTAGCTTGCAGTCACTACGGTTTGAATAAAGTGTTACCAGCAAAACACACCCAATGCATGATCAATCATCATTTTGTTAAAAATAACATCTTTTTAGCCTCGCATCTTTCTCTGAACAGTGATTTCAATGCACTTGATGTCTTAATTAAATAAATACAAGCTTCCCAGGAGGAATTTATTTATTTATAACATGCACTAGAATGCACCTGTTACTGTAACTTCAGCATTTCTAATTATTTATATATTTGTTTAGATGCATAAATGGACACGCTGCTGTATGTGATTCATCCTGATAGTTGGCATGTAGTTGCAAAGTTACTTACTGTTAGTTGAAAGTCTAGTTAAAAATAAATGATTATTGTGGCATAAACTTATTTATACATTGCCTCCAAACTGTGTTTCTTGTGAACACTTCAGGCAGAACTCAACGAACAAAGAAACCAGTGTAGGCTCCATTAGTACTCAAATGTGCTCTCACTCAGGTTGTTTTCTCCTTCTGATTTGCCCCTTGAACCTTCTCAAGGCTGTGTTACACACCAGTAGAGAACTCCCCCTTTCACCCCATTATCAACATCCCTGGCTTTACGTGTCTCCGGGAGCCTCGAGTGCTAATGACTCCTGCGGCACGTTATTGATGGATGTGTATTTCTAAACAAGACAGATGAGTGCCAGCGGAGCTTCATAGCTGGACGGCTTCATTCAACAGCCGGTCCAGCGGGCATGAAGGAGCGACAGCCGCAGCCTCGGGCGCAGGTGAGCTCAACTTCTCAAATCACTCCGACACATTACACAGCATGCGAGGAGCTGCACGGACCTGCGCACGGTGCATTCCCACATGTCTGGCTTGGATCCAGACCCCCTTCCAAAATATTTGCCCTCAACTTTGCCTGGTTTATTTACTCTGGAGGAATATTTTCCCTGAGCAACTCACAGGCTTAGCGTTTGGCAAATACACTGAGCGCATGAAATATGGGCACGAGGCTCGGGCCAAACGAGATGCATGTATAGGCGATGAACTCATGTAAGACCGCAGAGAGCTCGGGCATTTTTGGACCAGATTTTCCGATCTCGTTGGAGAGAGATCCTGTGCTGAGCGGCAGGGGCTGCGGCGATGGAAGTGCTTTGGGAAGATAAATCCATCAAAGTGTGCATGAGGTCATCAATCCGACGTTTCCGCTCACTTTGATGAGTGGAGACGGGCTTAGCCAAACACGGCTCTCCTGGAGCACTGGGGGGCTGAGTGGACGAGGGGCCACACTTGGGCCGGGGCCACAAGAGAGACGGGCGTATTAGAGGAGCCCAGAGCACAGAGGGCTTTTGTCTGTCTCGGCACAGCTTGCTTGCTTGGGTTTCCTAGCTTTCATTTTATGAGCCGACTGAGGCAGGCGTTATGTGCCACTTGGAATGGAAAGTGAGCGTTTCACGTTATGACAAGAAAATTTGGGGCCGTTTTAATCTGTGCATTATACAGTATATTGCTCGCTGGTAAGAACATGTACTGAAATGTCATGGAAACATCTTAATCACTCCAAGCATTTTGCTTAAGGTTTGATCTTGTGTCCTATTACAGTTTGCATCCAGCGCATTCAAGGCATTTGGACATTTCAAACTGATCATTCACTTCATCACCAACTTTTCTTATATGTTTTATTGTTTAAAGTGAAACGTAACTTAATCTCAGTCATTGTGCATTTTGGTTTAAGAATGCTTGTTCTAGAAAACGTCAAAAATACTGAACTGACTGTCTGCTAGATATCTTTATTACTAACTCTAAACCTACCCGAACAGTTTACTGAGAATTAGATGACATGTAGATGCAAAGTTGCAACTAAAGTTGTCTAAAGTGGACGATTAAAATAAAATACGACCCTATTTTCTCACAAACATGTTTTTTGAGGTTTAGTTATATAGTATTTTGATCTATGAATTGGAGCTGTGTTTTGTCTGCACAGAAACCAAAGTCAAAAACCCAAACCTTTAAAATTATTCCACGGCTGCTTTGCATGTACTGTTATTTCCTTCACAAACTTCAAATGTAGTACTGTAAACCTCTCTGTATTGTCTTATGTCCGCTACCAAAGCTTCCAGATAAACCCTGTATTTGTGTTGAGGCGAGATCCTGAGCATCCGTGTCTCCCAGCTGCATGCAGTCAAGTGAAAACATTTCCTTTAGAGCAGCAACCCAAAGGTCAGTCGCAGCACCTGTGTTCACGCCGAGGCTGGACATCACATGATCACACACACATATTCAGGCACCTCGGGTCATCCTTAACCAGTCAACACCTCCATCTGACCTCCCATTAACCCACACCACAGGAGATCCATTTCCACACAAGATTGAAAGTTCAGCACAAGGAAAGCAAAAAATTGTGCAACAGCGTTTTAAAGATTGTGTGTTGTGAGAAGGAAAAACTGAGGAATGATTTGTGAGGATGGTGAGGTTGATGATGCCACCAGACGGAGAAAGCGATACCATATGTTGGGTCACGTGTGTATCTGGTAAATATTATTATGAGGCAATGCTTCTCATCCTCGCGAAGGAACATAATGTGGAACAGAAGGCCAGTGGTTCAGTCATTGTCCACTGAATTAACCCCAATCAGCTTTGAGGAGCATCCTGACTTTGGGACGAGTGATGGTGGTGGAGGAGAGTACGGCAAAATGAAGAGCAATGCAGAAAGAGAATTCTTGAGCTTTGTCAGTGATTAAGATTGATTGGATCATCTCAGAAACATCTGGAGACAGAATCTTAAATACTTAAAATAATTTTGAGCTTGCTTTTCCTTGATATGCAAACCTTTACCAGAAACTGCAGTCTATGATCAGCTCTCTATTAAAAGATATGTTTCCATCACATTTTGTAGATATCATTTACAGCATCCCAAATGTTGTCATGGTCATTCTGAAATACCTGAGCAAAGTCTTCAAACTATTTTTATATACAGTAATTGCCTCCCAGAACCATCCACCTCCGAAAGCAATAATTGTAATTAATGTTTTAATGTGTTTATTGCAAGTAATTTATTAAATTTGAAAATTACTATATTCAATGGCTTCTTCTATTTTTCTTAGTTCCAGTTTTTCAGGAAGTGACCATTATGTTCTTTTTTGACACATTTGATGGAAACGGTGCTTATTCACAAATGCTGTAAGTAATGTTTTCATTTTAAGTTAAATTCGGATGGAAACCCGGCTAATTACGCACAGCCAGTTCCAGCAGTATCGGCCTGTAGTTGTTAGGGCCGGCATCTCAACACCGTCTTATCGAAATTACCATGTCAGGAAATATATGCCTCATGTTACTCGTTGACTTCATTCTCTCCACAGTAAATATTCAAGTGTCGAACCTTTCAGATGTGCATGGAGCATGTTATTAATCAGAAGCCCGAGGCTCCCGTGTCTCTCAAACAGCACGTCTGTTCGATCTCTGCGGTTTCGTCCCCCAAACGTCAGTGCCGATGACAGGTAGACAGTCCTGAGAAGTCAAAGTGCCGCTGTCAGTTTTCTGATGAATATGCCCCGTTTGGTTTTAGCAGCATGCATATTCATCAGGCTGCTAGGCCACCGGGCGATTTCACTCCTAATTGTGTCCTCCTCTCAAGCCCTCCGAAGACCCCCGTGGCATCATGGGACAGATGAGGGGATGTCAAAGTGGATGCCAGTGCTTGTCAGGACTGCTCTTGTGGCTCAAACGGCACAACTTTATTCCAGTGCCCTTAGGGAAATTCTGAGCCCGATCCCGTTAGCACCGCGCTTCCGTTGCGGTCTTCATTGAACCACAGGCCTTTGTAGAGTTTCAGAGGCTTGCTCTGACTCGTAGCTGTGTCAGGTCGTCCCACATCAAGCAGAGTCAGCTTTCGCTTGATAACTTTCCTCGCTGTAGTCTTACCTCCATAGATGAGCCTCAGCAGCTCGTCCGTCTTGCCTCGTTATCCTCATCCCCTTATCAACAATAACAGCACTTTATGAGGTGGCCATTCATCTTTTCCCGTTTGGCCTTTTGCGAGAGGCCACGCTTGAGCACGCATCGGTGCTGACACCCCAGTATCCGCTCTTTACCCAGTGGGGTGTGAAAGACCAGGGCCGACCTCACTTCCTGTGGCAGAACACATGCACTTCCTCACAACCCAAGCGGAAAAACTTATGAGCAAAAGTATGGAATTCTGTTTCCTGCCGACTGTAACGACTCTCCCACAATCTTTTGCACCATTGCTGTTTTATTTTTAGAGAGCGGGACATCTGATTCGTGGACGCTCCCCCATGCCGATACAATACATGAATGTGTCATTTCTCTACTGAGGCATCTCAGTGTCTCGTTTCATGTTCCCAGGTCAGGTAAATTGCAGAAATAAATCCAGAACCAAACCTGTGTTGTGCACTGAGTCACCTGATATCGAGAGCCTCCTTCTGTTGCACTGTCATCCATCCACCTCTCCAACTCAACATGAGATTAACCACAGTGCTCTGGCATGGGATTGTTTAACATAAGATAAGGTTTAGCACGGCCTTCTTATTCCACATCTTCGTCTTTCTTTAGAAGCTCCCTCCCAGAGGGAAGTGTCTATTGCTCAGAACATCCTCTTCCATAGCTCAGGAGACATGCCGTGAAAGATAGACCTGTAAAATAAATGGCGTCTCAGATGATTTGATCAATCAGATTTTGTATTTACATTGGGGCTTCCACGACTGCTGGTTTTTACTATTGACTGTATGTAAAGGGCTTTTCACATTAGCATCTGATGCTCATTGCAGTGAGAAACACAGTTGTTTGTTTGTTTTAGAGGTTATGGGAACAAACCAGCTGAACTCACAAGTCAATTATCACATTACTGAATGGAGAAATTCTTTTAATACATACTCTTTTTGGCCATTATAACTTGCTATTCAACAAACATAAGTCACAATTAAAAATGGTTTAAGCTTGGGAATTTTCTTCTTTATCTAGTAAAATGTGCTCAGTTGCATAAAATGCTTAGACAAGTATTACAAGTCATCTTTAACTTTTATTTTTGTCATTTTTTTCTAAGTTGCTTAAAGTTGCTTAAGGCTGTAGATTGGACTAATCGGAATCAGAAAAAATAAGACTCCCTCCTCAGTTGACTGCTACAGTAGTTGTGCAGACTAGTTCTTAAGACAAAATCTTAACATAAGTATATGCAACTGGCCCCTGGAAAATAAGGTAAAAGTAGGCCTATCTACTGTATTTGATCTATATTTCCAGTGATATTGTCTTGTCTTGATTGACAGATGCTATTTAAACTGAGCTGGACTGGATGATGACATCACTGAATAACTGAAAATATAGTGTTTACTATTGTTCTCTTGCATTATTGACACACTATATTGCTATTTGATACTGTAAAGCTGCTTTGATACAATTTGTATTGTTGAAGGCGCTTTACAAATAAAGGTGATTTGACTTGACTCCACACATTTATCTAATTGTCTATGAGAAACAGTCAAGATGTTACTGAGATATTGTTTGTGATTTGTCTTTCCTGCAGGTTGAATGACACCCTTCCTAAATGATTTTCCTCTGCCTTGAACATTTTGTGAAATGCATGTGACCTGCAGTCTGAGGTTAACTAATAATGCAGATATTTGAGAAACGTGCTTCCCGAAATGTATTGTAGTGAAAAATGTGTTTCCTGGTTAACTAGAGATTCTCATCTCCCCCCATTCAGTGCGATCCACCCCTGTCAAAAATAAAAGTGTTTGCTACCAGCTTAAAGCGTGACATGACCCTCTGAGATCGAGGATCCACCTGCACTGACTGAAATGAGCAGAAAGTCGGTTCGAGGGCACATCCTCTGCAGCTGTCTTCGGTGTGGCTCGTGCTCAAGGACTTCTCCCAGAACCGTGTCACGAGAGGAAAGACTCCAAAAACGAGTGGTGAAAAAACGCTTTCTACGGTTCAGCTTGTCCGCTGCATTCTTCAAACATCTGTGGGCTTTGAATTACAGTAGTCAACATTTGATGTGGATCAAAAAAAGTTGTCAATGATGCTTTTTGTTTTCAGGTTTTGATCTGCTTCAAATTCTGACTAGTGTAGTTCGATTTTGGCCATAAGACAGATCTCGAGTGAGTAATCCTTGTTTTCGTATGTGCTGCCAAAACAAGCATTTGGTTGCTGCCAGATTTGCACCTTAGACCGGTGCTTTGATAATCATCCGTCAGAGCCAAGAACAGTTGACAGACACCTTGCTCGGAATGTTGCGTGAAACTATTTCACAGCTCTGTGTCAAAGTTGAGCTACATCAACCAAATCCTCGCTAATCTTAGCCACCAGTCAGCTTTACCTGACAGACAGGAACTCTTCGACGAGCAGCGCGTTGACATGTTTTCCTCCGCCTGCATGCTCAAGACGTTTATTTGTGTTGGTCTTTGTTCACATGGATGTGTGCTGCTGAAAGGATTTTGATTGCCTGCGAAAATATTTAAAGCACAGCTAATATTTACGACATCGTTCATGGTGCGGAAACAATACGTATATTTCAGAACATTCTCAGGTAACCAGGCGTTACAAAACAAACGGGCGCAGAGAGAGAAAGAAACGTTGGCTGCTGGACGAGATGATCTCAGAGGAAATCTGTCCTTATTTTGGGCTGCGTCGATGCGTCAGAGCAGGCGTCTTAATGTCCTAAACATGGACGTGTGTACTGTGAAAAGAGCGGAGTTCGGGATGACCAGTCTGAACTCTGTGTTTGTCCACCAGCGCATTCAAAAGGCATTGTGGGAAAACACTAGATACTCTTTGTCAGCACTTAAGGTCTAAATGGCTGCGCCTCAGGATATCCTTTTCCTGACAGGAAGTATTGTGTCCCTCTCTGCTGTTTTAATGGCACAGATAGCTGTCGGTGGGTGTTGTGAGGACACATGAACTGCATACAGCCACCCGAGCATCTCCCAATCATTTCATAACTACATTTATACTTTTGGTGGTTGCCAGGGCGTTGCTATGTGCATTGCTTAAGAGTTTGAATGTCACAAAGGTCAAATTGTTGTTCCTAGGTGGTTGTTCAGGTGTTGTTTGTGGTTTCCAGGGTGTTGTGGGTGATTTATATGGTTTTTTAGTGGTTGCTTGTGTTTTGTGACATAACAAGATTTTTTTTCTTGTTGTTTCCGGGCGCTAGATTGTTGTGTGTGGTTACCAGGGCGTTGCTATGCAGGTTTTCAAAGACTTTGTATGTTGCTAAGGTGTTCACATTGACATGCCTGTGGTGGGGGGCTCTTGCTGGTCAGTGGGGTGTTTCTAGGTGGTTGCCAGGGCGTTCTAGACGGTTGTTTACCTGTTGTGAGTGGTTGCTAGCATTGCGTGTTGCTTGCTAGGGTGTTCTAGTTGTTCCTGGGGTAGCTACAGTATTGCGGCTGGTTGCCAAGGCATTACTATGCGCTTTGCCTTCGGATGTTGCCAAGGTGAGATTTTGGGGGTTGTTGGGGCGTTTGTAGGTGGTTGCTAGGGTGTTTGTTTGGGTGTTGTAGGTTAGTGTTTGGTTGTTCCTAGGGGATTGCTTTGCAGGCTGACAAAGTTTTCAGAGGTTGCCAAGGTCTGTATTTTTTTTCCCAGCCATGTTTCTTTCATAACAAACACTATTAACACTAACATTTATTCAATAGAAACTGCAAAGCTGAATTTCCAGAGCTCCTTGCCTCACAGGATTTTATCAGCTGGAGGTGAATAGGACGTCACTTTCGGAGCAGGGCCCAAAGGAGACCCTCCTCTCTCCATCTGCCGTTTGCCCTGGCGTTCCAGATCAATAGCAGCTACATTTGCCATATCCCACCTCAAAGCCCTCACTGAGCAGATGCTAATGATGTGATGATAACTCAACAGTGAGATTTTAAGATAATCGATACACTGCTGTGCATTATGACTTTAATCCACACAACACCACCTATCAGCTTCATGCTGCATCATTTTGCCTTTATCATTGTAGTGTTTCCTCTTTATAACATATTATGAATTACAGCTGTTCCACCGAGGTCTCTGGCTGTGCTTTGTCAAACGTTTTTCTCTTTTTTCAGCTGGTCATAATGCATGTCTTGTGGTTTGCCCTTGGATGATGCAGGACGCCATGACATCATTGCACTAATAGCTTCCCTGGAACGGAGTTGATTCACCATTGGGAGATTTTAGCCTGGGTTTACACCGTTATGAGCTGTTGCAACAAACACCACTTAAGCCCAGACTTGTGCTTCCTAAACAAGTATTTAATGCGCTCATTAAAGATATATGAAGCTGGTAATCAATAAGACCTCTGGATTACAGCCTCATCTTCCATTCAAAGGTGCAAATGGCTACATGATGTTTAACAATACATATTTGGTGCCAGGTTTGTAGACTGAACAGAGACAACCAAGTGAGCCTTCATCAATTACTCCAGACAAAACCTTAATAGTTTCATGAGATCTTTTGTGAGAACTAATAAGATTATTGGATGGAAAAAGGATCTCTGGATCTGTCTTCCAGTCACATTTATGCTTGATATTATGATGCTAGTGGGAAATCACTCCATTTTTTTGGTCTATGGTTACAGTATATTCCTCAGTGAAATGCAGAATTGGAATTACACGAAGGCCTGTAAAAGTTTTAAAGTAATTCACTTTGTTCACCAAGCACAGCCCAGAAGCCCGCCCTCAGGCTTTTGTACCTGGTAAATGCTTTATGTTGTTATTAAATATCTTTTAGAAATCCATTTTCATCTGTGAAGATGAGCAGTGAATCACTGTTAAAGAGTGCATCAAGCTGTCGGGCCAGCTCCCTGTAAACACTCGGCTCACACTTCTGAATAATACAAGCCTTTTTATGTGCTTCACGCTGACTACAGTATCGCGCTTAATTCTGAGCTGAAGGCATTACAGAACACTGCTGTTATGGTGTATCTGAAGAGAACTGTGGGAGGAGTGCTGCTGCTCTGGACCGGAGAAGCTTTCTGTCTTTAACACTGTCAAGGTGTGTCAAGGAAATTTTCAAATGCTGGGTTACAGTGTAAATTTAATTTCGTTGAGAAAGTTTCTTATACTTATTTTTGTTTTCATATTTGTTTTACTTAACGTTTTAATAAATTAGCTATGTTTTTTTTGTCTTTTTATTAGTTTAATTTTTATTATGTCTATAATATAGTTTTTAGTTTTTTTTGTATTATTACTATTATTTCATATTCAATTTTTAATTAGGGCTTGGTGATATGGCCATATATTGCACATATATTTTTTATAGTATTTATTTACTATTAATGGGGAAGGAGATGTTTTCCCCATATTTATCAGATCGTGCAAATGAATGTAAGCAAATTTTGTTCAAAATTAAACTTCCTAGAGTAAGTATAATTCAGGGCCCCATGAAATCAGTTTAACTTTGCCTTAATTCTGTTGTCTTTTTTTCCCCTCAATTTTATTATTTTTCATAGATTCAGTGTTTTATGGTTTAATACAAATTTCAAATCATCAATATTGCTGTCACAGGAAAATAAATTAATAAAACTTTAACAATGTTATCAATCGTTTAAAAAGTAATCCAATGAAAATAACAAATAATTTACAACAAAACATCGCCCTTTTATTTTTCATCCAAAAAGATGCTGCATAAAAAGAACTATATTAAAACTAGTGCTGTCATATGATTAATCATGATTAATTGTGTCTAAAAAAGTTTTTGTTTACATAATATATGTGTCTGTGCTGTGTTTATGTGACATCCTGTTTCTGTCGTGTCTTCCAACCACCAACTGTAGACTGTAGACACTCGTCAGCTCTCGTCGGCGATGCCTATAAGGCTTGTGGTGAGGCTACCTCCTCCGTACATGCTATGGCGCCGCCTCCGCAGCCAGCGCAGCAGCCTACACATCGGCAGCACTCCTGCCCAGCCCGTCCAAGCCCCTGCAAAACCGGTGGCAAATGGAAGTGCAAGAGGCCCTAGGGTGGGCGACTCAGGGATGGAAGGAGCTGCTCTTCGGGCGATGGTGAACGCACCACTCCCTCTCCCTTAGGAGGGTCAGGCGGAGAATCTTTTGTTTTGTTTTTACAACCCCCCAAAACCTCGACATAAGAGCAAATTCTTCTATCTCTGGGTCCCCTGAGGGGACGAGGTGTTGTGGACAGGCCTGTAAAAGAGCTTTTGTTACACATTCACTCTACTCTTATTTTAGGCAGCAGTTCGAGGACTGGGAGCACAAGCCAACTTCTCACTTCTGACGGGATGCAGGTAAGATTTGCATACACTCAGACCCCACTTCGGACTGGCACAGAGACGCCTGAGCCAGGTCCCTGCGTCCCCACTTCATGTCGCACTGCTGGCACCCCGTTGCTCCAGTTGGTGCTACTAGCTCAGTTCTTAGATGCCTGAAGCAGGCTTGTTGACTCGTCTTGTTGGCTCGTCCGGACCATCCAGCTCCACTATGCGATTCAGTTTGCCCGGTGCCTTCCCAAATTCAACGGCTTCCGCTTCACATCAGTGAATGCCCCTGTTTTGCGTGCAGAAATTGCTACCCTCCTGGCGAAGGGAGCAATAGAGCAGGTATGAGGACAAGGTTTTACAGCCCGTACTTCATAGAGACCAAGAAGGTGGTGGGTTATCTGTGAGTCCTGAACCGAGCTCTCCACAGGCTCCTGATCAAGATGTTGGCGCAGCGCATTCATATTCCGGGTTGTTACAAGCTGACAAACTGTTTCGAGTGGTACTTCCTGGAGAATGGAAACTCCATTCCCAGACGGTCCAGCTGATTTGGGGGACCTCTCATTGCCAGCTGTTTTACGCCCTGTCCGAAGGAACCCTCGGCAGGGATGCACTGGCACACAGCTGGCTGCGGGGCCTACGCAAATATGCGTTTCCCCGAGTGAGCCTTCTAGCACAGTTTCTGTCCAAGGTCAGGGAGGACAAAGAGCAGGTCCTGTAGGTAGCACTTTATTGGCCCAACAGGACCTGGTTCCCCTTGCGAAAGCGAGGGAGCATCTCCCTCACCCTTCTATTCTATGTGGCTGTTATCGCTGCAAACCACAACCACATAGATGGTAGGTCCGTTGGTAAGCACGACCTGGTCATCAGGTTCCTTAGGGGGGCCAGAAGGTTAAATCCTCCATGGCCCCCTACAATACCCTCCTGGGACCTGTCTCTCGTGCTTCGAGCACTGCGAGAGGTCCCGTTTGAGCCTTTGCAGTCAGTAGAGCTTAAGTTTTTATCAATGAAAACATTGCTCCTGCTCGTAATTGGCCTTCGTCAGGAGGGTAGGGGACCTGCAGGCATTTTCGGTCGATGATTCATGCCAAGAGTTTGCAAAGTAGATTGGACATCTCAAAGCGAGATTCCTATTAGTCAGTAACTGACATGACATCTCCATTCCCTTCTTTAGGGAACGAGCGTTACAATATGTAACCGAGACATTTGATGATCATGTATTCTACCTCTCTCATTCAGCACAAATCCAAATATTGCTTAATATTTCCAGTGTATCTGAATGCTAAACTATTATCAAAGTCTCTTTAAAGACCAGTCATGTCACTCTGCGGCCATCTTTGAAAGGCCTCTCGGGCATTCAAGTGCAGCTCCTATCTCTTTGAATGGGGAAATACTATTCCATTTCATATATGAATTCAACAATAAAGTCTAACAACAACAATAACTGTTGTTTCTTTTGCTCACAAAATGAATTTCTCAGGCGAGATCGGTCAGTGCGCATGCGCAGTCCTAAGCACACGTCTCAGAATGCTGACTGTTTCTATAGCTACCAGAACTTCTAACGGCAGACACGGTGATGCGCTGACTTTACAAATCAGCGATTGGCTAAATGAGGCGGGGCTTCTTGTGATTGATTTGCCATATAAAGTGTTGCAGTTTTTCCCATTCAAAACTATATGAGTGACATGTCTTGGGTATTCTATAGTCTTTGCTATTATTTATTATGTAAATTATGTAAAATGCTTTGTACTTCAGTCATGTTCCAGCTGCGAAACAGAAGCAGTGTGCTGGTGTTGGCTTTACTGTATTTTATTTTGATAAACTACCAACAGTCCAACCAACTATCAATGCTGGAACTAATGTGTGTGTGTGTGTGTGCGTGCACTGGTGCAATCTCTTCAAGCACTTCATACATCTAGCTGGAAACCTTCGCTATTTGTTCTTTTGTCTGTTCATAATAAATGAAAAGAAACCGAGAAAAGTACATTTTGTGGTTTTAGTAGTAGTTCTAGTTTTGATGCGACCCACTGGTGACGCTGAAGACCTGGATGAGCTGGTGTTTGATCGGAGCTGCTGGGTTATCTGCCAGCTCAACACATGAGTGATTGTGCTCGGCTCGAGGTCAACCCGCTGCTCTAGAGCCCGGCTGATTACTGTACTGGGACCTGGACGCAGAGCGTTTTCATTAGGGAGAGGTCCAAGATCATACAGGAAAGTTCCGGACCATTAATACATTTGAAACGGCAAATGAGGGGTGGGGGAGAGCCACGGGTTATTTTGAAAGAGGAGATGCCTGAGGAACAGCCATGAGAGTCTCAGAGAATAAATACCCAAATCATCTTAACCCAGATTTTTCTTCTCCAGGATCTGCAGCCAATTTTCCTACAATTTACCGTAAATTGTTTGTGAAATCCTCGTCGATTCTACCAGTGGAAGCGCGGAGCTGGAGAGGAGAATGTTATAGTGTGCATATGTCTGAACTGAACCTGCATAAACAAACAAGCACACAAAACAACAACAAATGATGTGTTACAGATGTGCTCTTCTTTCTGTGTGTGTGATTGTTTTACCAACAAGCTTGGCCACTTGACACATAAAAAAAAATCCTCCGGTCAGTTTCACAACTTGTTAATATTTCATCTTGCATAGTTCTATAATGACTTTCATTGATTTCTCATTTCTTATTTATGGCGTCTGGTGCCACAGTAAAATGCTAATCAGATCCTCACTTCTCTGAGTTTGGATATTTCTGTTACATTAATGTGAATGTTCAAAGATGGACTCCAGATAGGAGTGTTATGCGTATATTTATAACATCTGTGTCTGTAGTCTCTTTATTACAGATAGAAACGGTGAGTAAAACTCCGTTGTCTTTTTTAATCTATACGAGTCTGTGTGAAGTGAAAGAAATCAGATCAGTTCAGAACTTTTGAAGCATAATCTGGTCAGCAATTCATAAGGTTTGTGAGCAAGCGTGTGAGATTTGATCTGCTGTGAGAGAGATGCTCTCTTCTGTTTTTTGTTTACACTTTCATTATATCTCTACCACATTATCTGATGCCCCGTCCCGTTTTCAATCTCAATGCTCCATTTTAATGTCACTGCTTGCACTGCATATGTGTGTGTGTGTGTGTGTGTGTGTGTCGGGCTCGGAGAGGTTGTATTACCACGAATGAAGCAAGAGAAAATTAAATTCACTCCACACTGCTCACGTGGCTTTAATTTATCACATATGACTTGTACTAAAAAAGCATTTAATGTAATCTGATCACTAGATTCTATGCAGGATTTATGAGCTATATGATCCAAGCCTCAGAGACTAGCTTAGGACAATAAGACATGGTGACCAAATGTCAACACACTGCTAACTTCAGCAATGATTCTTCAGAAGATTAGTAAATCAAGAAGCAAAGTGATCTGTGTCTCAAAACAAACAAACTTCACTTGCAAAAAAATAAACTGATTAAAACCCCTTTTTCCCTAAAGTTTTAAACATTAATGCACTAAAACCACAGTGATAGTTTATCAAAAAGATGACAATGTATTTTATTTTAGGGATATTTTTGTATTTTTTTCTAGAAAACCAAACAGAATTTCGTTAAGCACATGAAAAAGATAAATATTTTCTAAAATGTGATTTTTTTTCAACCTGATCTCACAGCAATTCCTTCATATTTTTCTACTGTTGGTGGCCAATTTGTAAAAATTCGTATGACCTCACTCGTACAGATTTCTTCTAAATCGTACGTATTTTACGAGTTGCTAATTCGTATTAATTTGTACTAATCACTTAACCCCGCCCCTAAACCCACCCATCACGGGTTTTAGACAAATCGTACAAAATCGTACGAGTGAGGTTGTAGGAATTAGCAAATTTGGCACCTCGTGCGAATTGGTCGTGAGACTGTGTTGTTTTTTTCCCCTCTATTTCTCAGATGTGTTTCTGCTCTCTCAGAGGCATGTGTGTTTTATTGATATCTCAGTTGTAAATATAATTTCCCTATGCGTCTCCTCAAAGAACAAATCAGTTTATGCGAGCTGAATATTGCTTGTTTTTCCTGATCCATTATCATCAGCGCGAGTCCTGCGGGGCGTTTGGTTAACACATTAAACAGTCTTACAGGCGTTTGAAGGCAAGTGGAATAAAGCCTCATATTTTAGAGCTGACGGCCACAAAAAACCAATGACAGATTATTCCACGTCATTGCTTTACATGCCTTATGGCACCAGATGAAAAGGGCTTATTCACTTAATTCAGACAGAATTTCCATATTATTTTGATGTCTGTGCACTGATGCAGACAGCGGGGATGAATTTACACGGTGCATCGGACCATAGTCCACAATTACTCTTGTGTAGCTCTGCCTGTTCCTTGGATTGTGTTTGTTGTATTTGTGGATTTCTCAGCTCCATTTATACCGAGTCTGAGTCGGTGAAGGCTTTAGTATCGTTTAGAGTAAAGAAAGACGTGTTAAACATTGCTTCAAGTAGGCGAACCGTTTCTCTTATGTAGTCTTATGTAGCGTGCTTCATTCCTCTCAGAAGTGTGTGCTCTTCTTCTGATTATTTTTCCTCTTTGTGTCCCTGGAGCAGACGGGAGTTGTTCATAAACGTCCATGTAGTTGAAACTTTAACTGGGTTGAAAGCTTGCGTTAAAGAGTTGCAAGCTCTGGCTTCATTCTGCAGTAACTCTGAGATCTCTGGGTAAAGACTGCCGTGTCTCTCTGCCTTCATCCACAAGCTATTAGTGCTTTCCGCTGGCAAGCGCTCATCACACTTGGAAAAGAACTTGTAAAGTTTCTCCAAATTGTGGCAACAGAGGTTGTTTTGTTGGCTCTGGAAGCCTCGCAGATGTTCTGGGTTCTTTGTCACAAGCTTCTTTATGCTCTCTTCACAAACTGAAGGATAAAATGCACACTGCTCCCCGTCATTTTTTCCAAGTTATCCATTAGGTAAAAGCTGTTTTAGCTCGCAGGCCATGATAGCACTGGAAAGGCCTGCCGGCGTTTGTGGGAAAGGCCTATTAATTACAATTAGCCTAAGAATAATAAATCTGAAAGCCTCTGGTTTGAAATTTTACGATCACAAAGAAAGCTGAAATGTGCGACAATGTGCATGAATTAATTTATTGTTGAGAGGGTGTTTATTGGTCATGAATGAAATCACACCAGCATCACGCTTATTAAAAATAACTGAAGCAATAAACTCTTCACCAAACCAGCTGTATACTCAGAGCTTAAAGAAAAGATAGATAGATAGATAGATAGATAGATAGATAGATAGATAGATAGATAGATAGATAGATAGATAGATAGTGGGTGTGTGCATGTTTATGTGGTTTATA
>JAUCMT010000036.1:16562214-16572514 GCA_032357475.1 Enteromius thamalakanensis
GACTGTGGCTTTGTCGGACTCTAAAAGGGGAAACTGAAAGACTGAGTATACTTACCTTGCACTTACCTGAAATATACGCGTGTTTCTCTGCCTCACTGCTCTCCAACGCTGAACTGAATCTACTGAAACCTTACCAGTAGTGTTATCTTTATGTTCAAAGACTGTTATTACAAGCGCTTCACTTTATTAATACCTGCTGATGATTCATTCTGTTTGTTCACCAATAAAACACCTCATAAAGTGAATTCCTGGACTAATTACACACACCTGCTACTCGTCACCTCACACTCATTACCAGTAGCATAAAAGACGGTTTCTCAAACACTCCTGTGCGAAGTCTTGGTTTGCTCTGGTAATACATTTTCCCTCTGTGTTTATTTTCCCTGTGTTTTCAACTTTAGGCTGTGTATATTAGATTGTGATTGTTTTCTATGTGTCTCCTTGTTCTATCTGCTTGTTTTACTGTTTCTACCTGTGTTCTCAATAAAACCTTGCACATGGATCCTAACGCATGCGCCACATTCCTGACACTATTGCTGTATATTGAAAAAGCTAGTTTATAATATATGGAAATGTATTATGTAAGATTGTGCATTGTTTTTCCAGTATATTCTCTTATATTTTTGTTCTGTAACTTGTAAAATAAGGATTACTGGAGTGTGAAAATACTATTTCAGTCTTCCTGTAATTTAACATGTTACCAGCCTTTTCTTTGTGAAATTTCCTAGCCTTTTCTGATTAAAAATTCTTTCAAATCATACTTTTAGTTTTTCAGCTTGTGCACATGCAAACATGCATCTGTGTTTTCCTCCTCTTTCTCCTGTTTTCTTCTACATTGGGCTGAGATCTGTGTGAGAGTAAACAAAGGCAGGCCAGAGTGTGTGAGCTGACAGGTAAAGCGCCATTACTAATTTATTTGTGTGCTCGTAGTGCACGTGGAGCGTGAGGGCCGCTGATGTCGGAGCTGTCAGTCCTTCATCTCAGCCGTCAGACGCCTGACTGATGTACAAGAGCTGCTTTGCCCTTCCTGTGGTCTTCTGCTGCGTGTCCTGATAGGCCAGCGTCTCGCACACACACCCATGAGACATCATTTATTGGTAGGAAACAAAGCGAGGGAAGAGAGCGAGGCCTGGGAAGTGAGAGCGTGCGGTGAGTGACCGCCGGCAGGAGGAAATTGACCGTTGCTCAGGGTTAGTAAACACACCTGTCTAGATGCAGGAGCCATTTTAACTGATCTCCAGCATCAACGCTTCTGAACACATCGGTGACCCTGGTGCACAAAAGCAGTAAGTAGCATAGATATTTGAAGTAAAACTATATTGTCTTTTTTTTTTTTTTTTTTTTTTTAAATCAATTTTTTTTTAACAATGTTTCTTCTTAGTTTTATGTTTATTAGGCTTGTATGTTAAATTTAATTTTGTTAAATGAATGTTTATTGCATATTTGAATTTAATGAGTCTCATCATGATGGTGTTTAGTGTTTGTGTGAATGACACTGCATTGATAGTAAGTAAGGTAGCTGTTGTTAATTTACTGGGTTAAGGCATTAATTTATGATTTATAAGTACTAATTGTTACAATTTGGTCTGTCTGCTCTCACCCTCAGGCACTATCACACCATCACCCCTGAACTGCATCTCTCATCATGCACCACACACTGTCGTGACAATATCATGAAATTATCCTCTAATCTATTTATTTGTGTCGGGGACATGAATATTTTGGGACTCCAGCACGACTCCATGGATTCGTGCTGGACTCCCGAAAGTCGAGTAAGAATCGTGTCCGTGCCACAAAAAAAACCATGTGACTGGGCTGCACTGTCACCTGTTTCAGATTCACGTCTGCTCACAATCAGCCACACCCTCATTTACCACGGCGTTTAAACCCGATTCACACAGCAACTGGCACAACGTCTTGATGTGCATTGTTGTCATTTCTGAGCTGTTCTCTAGTGTTTGTGTTTCCTGTTTACCTTGGACTGTGTATCTCATCTCTGCCTGCCCTGATCTGTGCCTGTGTACCTCGAGTCTGATTCAGCCTTGTCCCTGTTACTCTGTTTGCCGGTGTTTTTACCCTGCCTTGTTGACCCTGAATAAAGAAACTTGCAAATGGATCCGCATGTTCCCATCTCCATGATTACATTAATAAACAGCCAATATTCTAGTAATCTCTTTTTATAAAGAAGCCTCAAGTAACACAGAACTAAGCAAGACAATGGTAGTAGTTGAAAAAAAATATTTCCTTGTCCAATAATATTTTTTTATTTAACCTTGAAAATCATATTTTACAGTATAGAAACGTGTTTATGACTCATGATTATTTTTAGCAAAAATATTTGTAAATATATCACAATTTGTATTGTCAAAAGATTAATTGTGATGAATTGACTCCAAAATAAGAGTTTTTGTTTACATAATATGTGCATGTACTGTGTATATTTATTATGTACATATTTATATACACTCACGCATATATATGAAAAAAAATCTGGGCATCATAGAGATCACTTGCTCTGTATGCGTTCGGACTCTAGAATTATTACAAAGTTTGTGAGAGAAAAACACAGACATGGCAGATTCGGACGGGAATAAAATCACCAATCTGTGAAACAAAACATTCTCTAACGACCCCCTGTAAAACTAGTCCCTTCTGATTAGGGCTTTACTTTTAGTCATTATTTGGGTAGCGCACATATTCTGAATGCCTTTTGCAGAATTCAAACGACCCATTTTAGTCTACATTAATCTTAAAAGATTAACCTAGATTAATAAAATATCTATACCCACCCCTAGTATTATATAAATTATATTAATATAAATATATACATGTAAATATTTAAGTACACAAAGAAAAACATTTATTTTGCATGCAATTGATCACTTGACAGCAGTAATTACATTAATTTGATAAGTTAAATGTGTATTTAAACACATGTACCCTGTACTGTAGTATCAGTATGGAAGAATTTCCCCCAAAATCCCTGAGATAATGAAAAAAGTCTCACGAAAGACAAGATCTTTCCAATACAACCCTACATCCAAATATTTATATGAACATACCTGCAAAATCATTTCATAATGGCTAACAGTTTAAACTTTATAAGAATCAGACGATGAACCCAAAACGATCAGGTATGTTCTGCTAAACACAGAGGTAAAAATGAGCTCCAGAAAGCATCGATGTGTGTGTTTTGTAGTGTCAGGGTGTTCTGGGACAGCTCTCATTGGCCTGGTCTTCAGTCACGTGCTGGTTTGATGAAGTGGAGGTGAGGATGACAGCGAAGGCTTTGTTTTCTGCTGCGGTCGGTCTCCTCGGGCACTGCTGTCAGGCTTTGATCAGAGCTCTCATGTGCTGACAGCTCCCCACCACATCGGAGAGGAATCCCTGTCCCGGCCAGGTGACGCCAGCCCCATTCAGACCCGTACAATCACCTCTCATATACTCAACTACTACTGCTTCAATACAGTTTTTGTCTTTTCAGTTTCTAACAAACATTGTTTAATATTGAAGCCACATTTTCAAAACTGTTCATACAGACTGTATCATCAGCATGTCTAGTATAATGAAGTACTGTATGTGTGTCTTTCTGTGTGCAGTTCTCTGTGTTTCCCACACAGTCTACAGACATACGGGTCAGGTGAACTGGAGACTGTGGGTGAATATGAATATGTGATGGACAGACCAGAAATAGGACATCTGACACTGAGAGTGAATTATGAGCGTTTGGGTTTGCTGGGCTGTTTTCATGTAAGTCAAAGCTGAAGTCTCCATTGGATACTCTCCCTTTTATATCTCTTGTCTATTTGTGAAACCTGTCACTTGGCTCTCAGTGTGTTTACCTGAAGATATGCTGTCTGTTTGAATATGTCCTTTTAACAATACTGCTCTGATCATAATTGAAGGAGTGACATCATCAAACCACATGATAGTTCCTCTGCAATATAACATTCAGTGATTCGTTATGTTACACACTTTCAGAAGCAGTGTGATGTCAGTATATGTGGATGAACTGAGGTGATCGTGATTGTGGGTTATAATGCTGATTGCTTTGGCTTGCTTGAGGTAAAATGTAAAGATTGGTTGGTGTTTAAAAAACTGCATATTTATTATCTGATAAGGAATATAACATTTAAAAATGATATGGTACAGATGTAACAGATGTAAGATACATTGGAATGATATTGACTTGTATAAGGGTTGGGAAGGGCACTGTAAAAAATGGCAGTGATTTTAAATGTAAAAAACTGAAAAGGATATGGTAAAAACCTGTTAAATGATTAATGGTAAATTAATCAAATTAATCAAAAAAAAAAAAAAACGTAATTTTACATTATCAGAATTCCCTGCATTGCATTTCAAATTTTGTTTGAATTTTATATTTTTTCTTTGAAATAACTGTTTTTTATTGTTTTTTCTGATAAGTTCTGTTTATTAGGCTGTATGTTACATGTAATGTTGTTGAATTAATGTTTTTTGTATATTTCATTTTAAAAAGTCTCACCATGATGGTGTTTAGTGCTTTAGAGCAGTGGTTCCCAAAGTGGGGATCATGAGACATTGAGGGGGGGGTTGCGAGAGGATTTCCAATAAATCAAATACTTTTTTTTAACTATTATAAATAACAGATTTTATCTATAACTAACAAAAGATAAAAAAAAAACCCACAGTTGTTAATATTTACATTTAAAAAACAAACAAACATACAAATTCAAAAGCCATCAGCCTTTCAAATTTCTATCCGTTTGATCGCGTCACCTAAGGTGATTACGACAGATTAATCAAGAGCGTCAGTAGCAGCAGATCAATTTACAACAGTTTCGACATGTGCACGTAACATGTAGGTAATTTTCAGCTCTTTATGCTTAGGATATTATTTTTGTTGAAATGAAACATTGGTTAAATTTTGACCCATGAGCACTGTTTTGCGCAACATTTGTATATTTTAACCACTTCTGAGGATAGTGGGGGTCACGAGTCACTGGCACGGTTATTTTGGGGGTCGCGAGCTGAAAAGTTTGAGAATTCTGAAAATGTGTATATATACAGTATGTGTATATATATATATACGTTAGGGGTATAACAATACGCATATTTGTATTGAACCGTTTTACAAATCAAATGATTCGGACTAATACATTTATATTTTAAAATTCAAAAAAATTATTTTAATATAATTATATTTTTTATTTAAAAAATATAATGTTTTCACTGCTACACTCAACAAGGCAGCCCCTCCAACCCCTGAACAGACAAGAACTAAAAACACGCACATTACAAACTATCCCCGCGGCATTCAGGTAGGCATTTCGGACATGGCAAAACAATCAATCGTTTGCCCACACCAGAGAGATATGACGGTGAGCCCAATATGTGTAGAGCCTTACTGACAAAATCTTCTATGTTTTTCTCACTGCAGCCACAGACGTGGCTCATGGGAAAAGCAGAGTTGTGGGGTACTGCGGTGTGGGAAAATCAGCAGGACTGTTGTTCTTCTTTTCAGAAAGTGTCGGATGAGATAAGAGCGGTGTTTGATCGCACTGTGGCAGTGCGCGAGGCGGCAAGACAACTCGCTTATCTACAGCAAGGTGATGAATCCGTTTCTGACTATTCTATTGAATTCCGTACACTAGCGGCTGAATGCAGCTGGAATGAGGAAGCGCACTGGACGGACTGGATTCTCGCATTAAGAAAGAAATCTGCCTAATGGATTTACCGACGAGGTTTGAGGGACTTGTTGAACTGGCTCTATGCATTGACACACGCGTTCAGCAAAGATCTCAATGCACAGCTCGTTTGAACACAGTGAGTGATAACACCTCTGAAGACATGAAGCACTTCGTTCTACCTGTTTCAGACGTCGAGCCCATGCAGGTGGGGAGAGCTCGGCTTTCCCGGGAGGAGAGAGAGGAGCGAAGAAGGAGGGGCTTATTCTTGTATTGCGGTGCTGATGGTTATATGCTCGTGGATTGTCCAGTAAAAGCTTGAGCCTGGCTGCAGGACTGAGGCTGCTGTCGGGTAGAGCAAACATCAACAAAGCCTCATCAAGCACTTTCCTCCTGGTAAGACTGCAGTGGGACAATCAGGACCTGGAATGTCACGCTCTGGTGGACTCTGGAGCTGAAGGAAGTTTTTAACACTTTTCATTTGCTCTCAAGGCTTGCATGTTGCTCCTCTGGAGCGTCCTCTGACCGTAAGAGCACTCAGTGGACAGTCATTACCTAATGTCACTCACGCTACACCCACTCTGACTCTTATCACTTCTGGTAATCACACTGAACGAATTTCATTTTATTTGACTAAATCTCCATTGGCACCCGTGGTTCTGGGCCATCCTTGGCTTGTTGTGCATGGGCCAACAGTGAACTGGGGTCAGAGTATTGTCACAGCGTGGAGTGAGAAATGTTATGCTTCTTGTCTTGTCTCTGCTTGTGCTCCTGTCTCTTGTGTGTCGTTGCAGAATGAGGTGGTAAACCTGTCAAACGTGCCCGTGTAGTACCACGACCTGAAGGAGGTGTTCAGTAAGTCTTCTCTTCCTCCACATCGTCCCTATGACTGTGCTATCGAGTTAGTCTCAGGTGCTTCTCCGCCTAAAGGCGGACTTTATTCGCTTTCTTCTCCTGAAAGGTAGGCCATGGAGAAACATATTTGATATTCTGATTCTTTAGCAGCAGGGATCTTTCAGTCTTCCTCTTCACCAGCAGGGGCGGTATTTTTTTTGCCACAAAGAAGGATTGTTCTCTGCGACCATGTATACAGAGGTTATCAGGGGTTGAACAACATCATGGGAAAGAATACTTATCCATTGCTGTTGATGTCTTCAGCTTTTGAATGGCTGCAGGGTGCATCCATCTTCACCAAATTGGATTTAAGAAATGCTTACCGTTTGGTCCGCATTAGGGAGGGGGATGAGTGAAAAACTGGTTTTAATACCCCTAGAGGGCACTTTGAATATCTTGTTATGCCGTTCGGGTTATCAAACTGTCACGCAGTTTTTCAAGCACTCGTCAATGATGTGATGAGAGATATGTTAGACCAGTTCATGTATGTCTACCTGGACGACATATTGATTTTTTCCTCTTCTATCCAGGAACACGTTCAACACGTCAGGCGAGTGCTCCAGAGTCTGTTTCATGCACAGTCTGTGTCTTTTTTGGGTTACATAGTGTCGCCCAAGGGAGTGTGCATGGATCCCGATAAGGTTAAGGCTGTGGTAAATTGGCCATCCCCTGATTCCTGCAAGGCCTTGCAGAGTTTTCTTGGGTTCGCCAATTTTTGCCGGCGTTTTATTCACAACTTTAGCCAACTGGCCGCGCCTCTGACTGCCTTGACCTTCACCAAAACGGCGTTCAGGTGGTCGAGCGAGGCGGAAGCCTCATTCACCAAACTGAAGAGCCGCTTCATTTCGGCTCCCATTCTCCGGGCCCCTTATCCCATGCGTCAGTTTGTGGTGGAGGTCGACGTGCCAGAGGTGGGGGTAGGAGTGGCGTTATCCCAGCGCACTGCCTCTGAAGACAAAATGCATCCCTGCACGTTTTTCTCCCATCGTTTATCACCTGTCGAACGCAATTACGACATTGGCACTAGGGCGTTGCTGGCCGTCAAGTTAGCATTGGAAGAGTGGCGTCATTGGTTGGTCAAAAAGTGTGGCTTTCTACCTCTCCGATCCGTTTGTAATAAACTTGCTCCCAAATTCACTGGCCCTTTTACTGTCAACAAAATTCTTAGAGCGGTGGCAGTCCGCCTAAAACTTCCTTATGCGTACAGGAGAATTCACCCGGTCTTCCATGTTTCCAAAATTAAGCCAGTTTTTCATTCTCAAATTAATCCGCTTGCCCCGGTTCCCCCACCGCCGCGTCTCATAGACGGGTAGAACACCTATGGCGCTCTTAGGGGGAAGGGTACTGTCATTGGCATCCGCTCTCAGTCACCTCTAATGACGAATGAGAAACACCTGTTCATAATCACCTGCACTGAATAAAAGCCTCACTCACCAGAAGCTCAATGGCTGAGTTCAAGGTAACATGCCTTCACTTACCACTCCATGCCTTCACTTACTAGCCCAAGGGATCCTCTAGGAAGTTCTGCCTAAGTTCCTAGTATCTTGTGTTTATTGTCACACTCCTACACAGAGCACTGAAAGACCCAAACAGAGAGAAACATGTAAGAGACTTTAAGTTACTTACCTTTGTTGTCATGAAGATTCCTATGACTCGTGATTGGGAGATCGCCCAAGATTTTTGTATGCACTCCTTTGAGTAATATTTGTTGATTGCATGCCTTTCTCTCTGGCCCTGTTGGCCTCCTGTGTTTACTTGAAATAAACAGCATTGATTTAACATTTTCCTCTGCCTTCTGAGTACAACAGAGCATTACAATACCTACTACAATATTACATTTCATTTTTTATAAGGAGCAATTGGTTTTGGTTATAAAGGAGGTTTTGTTTTACTTGCTTCTAAGAAGAACCCCCGAAGGTATGTGAAGTAGAGCTCCATTGTTGTTCAAAGTAAAAGATTTTATGTTAGTTTTAATAAATAAATATGAAAAAAAAAAAAACAATCAGTGTATCATTCTAATAATGCCAAGATTGGTTTTGTGATCTCCTGTCTCTCAGGGTCTGCGCTGCAGTGGGCAGAAACAATTTGGAGTCAGGGTGGACCGGCTATCAGCTCATACACCGCTTTTTCCCAACATTTCCTGGAAGTTTTCAGTCAAAGTGACACAGACACATTACCTTCATCAAAATAAAATGATTCAAAAATGATGATTCAAAGAAACAATCAAAACTTGAACCTGAAATTCCCCACATTGGCTGCGGCCAGTAGATACCACTTTTCGTCAGAGTCTCGAACCAAAACTTAGTCATATGTTTGCCACCCATGTTCCATCTGTGTACAGTCTTACTCTGCCTCTTCTCCAAGCACTCTAACAACCTTTCCTAGCCCGCCAGTTCATTCAACCCCTCCAGTACCCTTTCTAGAACCGACGTAAGTGGAATTAAATCGTATAAAGCCCAACAAGTTTCAGCAGTGAATGACAATGGGTCTTTGCTTATATTGTGGACAAGCTGGACATCTCATTCGTGAATTCTTCGATCTCCAGGCCCTGTGGTGAGTACGATTCTTACTATGCAAGAAAAGATATCTCCACTCACCTCCACTGTGACACTTACTGCTCATGGCCTCTCTATTTCAGTTGCTGCCCTCTTCGATTCGGGCTCTGTGGGCAACTTCGTTGCCAGCCATCTCGTCCGCCAACTTGGCCTCAACTACAGTACACCCTCTGATATGATCTATCACATTCAATCAGCTACTGAAAAAATCACTTGCTCATCGGAACGTAAGAAGGCAGGACCATTGCACCTTTCTCATGTGGGCCAGTGTCACAAAGAGGAGCTCAGTCTATTAGTTCTGGAGGGTTTAAGTCAATGCATCAACCACCGGCATCGGAGCCATCCTTTCCCAGCAGCAGGGGACCCCTTGTAAACTCTATCCATGTGTCTATTTTTCCAAAAAATTCAGCTCCGCCAAAAGAAACTATGACATCGTTAACAGTGAGCTGTTGGCAATAAAGCCAAATCTAAAACGTCCTAACAACTTCCGAGCGGATACGCTCTCAAGACTCCATGGACTCCATGGCGCAGGCAGAAGACCATGGCTGATCGGCGTAGATCGAATTCTAATCACCACCACCTGCATCGAATCACAGCACCAATCAGCCACCACATAAAACCACACAGCACTTTTTGTCCTAGCTCGTTCTCGACAAGTGGACTCACCATTGCCAAGCTCATTGCCAAGTAAAGCTAACATTTACTTGCCTGTATACGTACCTTGTAATATCCCAAGGCACCTTGGATTTCCCTCCCGTCCGGAATTGTGGTGTGTGGTCGCGGTCTCTCGTCTTCCCCAACTGTTATTTCTCCAGCGATCTCTTTCTCTAATCTGCAAAAAAGAAGCATAGAGATTACTCCAACACTTTCATTCCAACTTTCAGAATTCCCTCACCCAGGTTGTTCAATATCATATGATCCCTGATTGATAAATATTAAGAGCAGTTTTTAAGCAATAAATTAAATTGAAGTAAATTTGCAGAGGACCCTAGTGGAGCCGGGCTCTGGGTAGTTTGGACTGAGGGTTATGCTTTAAGGCAGAACCTGATTTTGCTGAGTTATGCATGTTCATGGGTCAACAACTGGTGTTGACCCTGGAACAACATTTTGATTAACCAATCAGATTTGAAGAACCAGTTTATAGTTTTTGTGAAGTTTAGGCTTACAATCAGTGTTTGGTGCTTG
>JAUCMT010000036.1:16625120-16641131 GCA_032357475.1 Enteromius thamalakanensis
ATAAAAACCATTACGCCTATGGAGAGTCCTCATAAATCACAAAAACCAACATGTGTGTGTGTGTGTGTGTGTGTGTAAATGAGTGTGTCTGAAACCCACAACAATTTCATTACAACCAAGAACCAAAGCATAACCCAAGCAATATTACAGCAAGGTTGCTGGAGAATTAAGCAGGTAAGACATACAATAGTATATTTTGAATATTTTGTTTTATGGTAATATTGTCCCAATGTTGTTAGTCTGTGTCTGATCTAGTTTCATACTAGTGTTGTCACGGTAACAAAATTTCAGTATTGGGTACCAATACCAGTGAAAATCCACTGTTCTCTGTAACAAATTTTGGTACCAAAGCAAAACACAAAAACGCTTTTATATAAGACGACTTTTATTTAATCAAACAGCGCAAACTATATTTCATAGACTTTTCTGATGGACCGAATTTTAAAGATACAAACATTAAGCATACATTTGTTCTCTAACACACATATTTTGTTCATGGACGAGCTGTAAGACGCGTTGTCGGAGGGGCTCGAGAACAAACGTCTTGTCTGCAGGACAGTCGATAGGTATGGGGTCTGTCCCTTGGGAATCTTGAATTTCCTGCATAATGTCCCATTGAACGGGTGCTACGATGAGCGTGGGTGGCAAGATAGTCTCTGGACCGGGTATGGATTGAGGAGTCTCATGGAGACGAGAGAGGGCGTCTGCTTTGATGTTCTTAGAGCCTGGTCTGTACGTGATTTAAAAAAACTAAAACAGGCAAAGAATAAGGACCATCGGGCCTGTCTTGTGTTCAGTCTCTTGGCATTCTTTATATATTCAAGTATAACTTGGTGCCCAGTTGACAGAATCACATGAAGTGAAATCTCCTCGGTGTGCAGAAAGCTAGTGCGTAGGGTGATGGTGGTCCGTTGAGTGACGCGCCCTGTTCCTAGGGGCCGGCCGTCGAGGGCTGCTACCGCCATGGTAGGTGAACATGTGGAAAGAGGGAGACCATATTTAGACACAAAGGTTTCGTCGATGAAATTCCGCCCTAATTCGTCTGTCGAATTCGTCCGTCAAGTTCGTTAGCTTTTCCAGCTGTGTTTGGTGCGTGGACAGCATTGAGGCTTGGCGACCCATCTCGCCTACCATCTGATAAAAAGCCACTGGATCCGGTGGTGGCGAAGTTTTCTGTGATGTATTCTCAGAGTCGGATGAATCCATTTAGAGGCTTTTATTTTCAATCAGAGTCGTACAGGCGTGTGTCAAGAACCAGGCAAACAACAACAATAAGGGTAATCCGAACTCACAAACAAGGAACAGGCGGAAGGTCGGGGCAGGCGGCGATCGATCAATAGTCCAGAGAACAGTCCAAATAATATCCAGAAAGACAACAGGGAAAAACGCTCAGGATTGTCAGCCAGGCAAAACAAAACTTCGCACAAAACGATCGTCCAAACGTGGCTTTTATGGGAGAAGAGGAGGAAGTGTTCAAGGTACGTGGGGGAAAAAGAGTCGGGGTAGGAACTAAAATTCCGGCGATGGTTTCCGCTGCTGAGTTCCGGAGGGAGCCACAGAGGTGCGGCTTGTGACATAATGTGCATTAACTTTATGTATTTTCTAAAAATAAGCAGGAATTTCAAGTTGAATTTAGCGCCAGAGCATACAAAGCTGTTACTGCTGTAGAATATTCTGACATATCAAAACATATAGTAATACATAACGATTAACTAAGCAAATTGCAATGTTTGAGGTGTTTTATAAGGTTCAATGTAGTTCCTCCTTTTGATATAAAACTTCGATAACACCGCTTGCAGATGGTTTTTAGTGATCAATGATGTTGTGCTTGTCATCAGCCTCAAAAACAAAATACTTCCACATGTGGCTCTTTCTTCCTTTCTTTTCAACAAGCAGATTCAGAGCCGCCTCATCAATGGCACCGCTGGTCCCCATCTCTTTGTGCTTTTATGAAGTAGACGCAACTGCGGAGTGCGTACCTTTCGGGTAGCACAGCAAGAACCGGGTTGACCCATTGATCGGTACTAACGGTACTTCAGAAAACCTGGTACCATAAAATAAAAAAAATTTTAGTACCGTCTTGGTACCGAAGTACCAGGTGTTTTGACAACACTATTTCAAACAAAGCCACGGCAGAAACACAGTAGTTTAGTTTCATTCCAGGACGTTTTAGAGCACTTTTGCTGACCAACTTTATGGAGATTTAGATTTCATTTCCCAACAGGCACCTGCACACAGTGCCAAAGATACCAGTACTTGGTTTAAGGACCAAAATATCCCTGATCTTAATTGGCCAGTAAACTCGTATAGTAAATCTATGGGGTATTGTGAAGAGGAAGATGCGATATACCAGAACAATGCAGAAGAACTGAAGGCCACTATCAGAGCAACCTGGGCTCTGATAACGAGAGTCCAGGCAATAATCAGGGCAGGCAGCAAACAGTCAACAAACAGTCCAATATCTAAACCAGGAGTTCACACATAGAAGGAATGCTCGGAAGAGATACTCTGGGTTATCAAGACCTCACAGTCTCTGTGAATTTGGTTGAACTATTTATGTAGGAGGGAAGGGGTGAGGTGACAAGGAAGTGTTAGGAAGTGCGCCCTGAGCCTGGAAAGCCCGTTGGCGTTCCCGTTCTCGGCCCCTGTCCGATGTTCTACGGAGAAGTGGAAGTCCTGGAGTACCAAGAACCACCGCGTAACCCTGGCGTTGGTCTCTTTGGCGGGGGCCATCCACTGGAGGGGAGCGTGGTCAGTCATCAGGGTGAAGCAGTGGCCCAGCAGGTAGTAGCAGAGCTCCAGGACTGCCCACTTGATGGCGAGGGCCTCCTTCTCCACGGCCGCGTACCTTGACTCGGCTGGGGTCAGCTTTCTGTTGTGTTTCTGTTGTGTCTCGTGTCGCAAGTTCAGTGACACAGTAATGACGATTTTCTCTGGCTAATCAGTGACCAGCAGAGTTTACACGTCACGGTTTGGTAACGGTACGGCTCGCTTGGAACCATGGCTGAGGTGTTACTAAAAAAAGGACCAGGTACCAGGTGCTGTTCCCAGTGGAAAACCCCTCAAAGGTGAGCTGTACTGAACCGTATAGTACCGTTCTATGCAGTGGAAAAGCGCCATTAGGCAGCGTCCCCACGAGATCCATGTCAATCCGCGGGAAGGGTACCTCAATGATGGAGAGAGGAATGAGTGGGCTAAGGGGAGGCATTTTTGGCGCAGTCTTCTGGCAGGTTGGGCATGCCTGGCAGAACCGTTTTACTTTGAGGCCTAGCCAGTGGAACCGATCAAGGAGGCGTTGGCTCGTGTTAGCGGCCCCTAGATGGCCATCTCTTTTACCTCCCCCCTCCACTAGGCGACACGTTACAACAGTGAATGGACAATGAAGTGCAGGAGAGGATGCTGGCTGATGGTCTTTGCCTTCTATGATCTGTACTCAAGCTCAGCAATGCTTGAGGCGATCATCGTCGCGCTGGGCACGAGCGAACGATTCCCCTCCAGTGACCTGCTGAAACACATCAAAGAATGGGTTAGCATTTTGTAAGGGGGACTCACCATCTCTGGGGGGCTGGCAGACTGTGTAGCGGTCAAAATAAGCTGCTCAAACCCAGGGTAATCTCGCCCAAGGATGACGGGGACCAGCAACTCTTTTACGATGCCCACCTCGATCTGCCAGGATCCAGGGTCCATTGCCGAGTTGGGACAGGTTGTGTGTCCCCGTGGACACAGGTAATGAGGAGATGGCTTCGGATGTCTTTTCGAGGCGGGATAAGGGCGGTTTGCACCAGGCTGACGGAGCTTCCTGAGTCCAGTAGGTGCTCAGGTGGCTTGCCACAATATATATATATATATTTATATTACATGATATAATAATCGTGCTGCTTCTAATTAAATGTCGTAAAAAATAAACAAACTCATCTTAGCACCAACAAAATTAACAACACTTCATGTTTTACTGCAAAATAATATGTGATATCTATTATTAATATTTAACTTAAACTAGAAAGGTTTCTGTGATATCTCACAAGATCTCAGCTACAAGTCTAGGATTTATTTCCAGAATAGATGCATGATGGGTGGTATTTGAGAGCAGTATTTGAGATATATCGAGGTATGTAGATTTAGTCTTTGGGCTTTTTTAAGTCCTTGGACAGTCTGTGCCAAGACCAGTGTGAGTATTTGGACAGGCCCAGTGTTTTAAAACAAACAGTTTCAGTGACTCACTCACTCATTTAGTTCTGATTGAAATGGCATTTTAGAACAAATAGGTATAGCGATTAATTCAATGACTTCAGTGAAAGGCCGTCATTATTCTGAGTCAGTTTCGTTAATTTAGACCAGGGGTGCTCAATCCTGTTCCTATTCAACTCCAACCCTGATCAGAAACAACCTGAACCAACTAATTAGGATTTGAAGGAGCACTTGATAATTACAGACAGCTGTTTGATCAGGGTTGGAACTAAACTCTGCTGGAAGGTAGCTCTCCAGGAACAGGATTGAGCACCCCTGACTTAGACATTAGACTTATACATAGTATAAACTATAATCTACAAATTAAACTGAATTTAAAAAAAAATCATGCTCTGCTGTTCAAGAATATGGTCATTTCGTTCACAAATAAATCAGCACACACATGATTCACTAGCTTACTCATTAACGCCACCTACTGGTAACTAATGCACAGAATGTCTATCACTGGCCCTCTAGTTAAACTACAGTCACACTACACTGCAAAAGTACAGTAGTGGCTTTAGCCATGTTCTTAAATCTTCTGTGATTCATAAACAAAACACAGCTGGCTTCATAGACGCACCATTCCATGGTTTCTCCATTTCCCTGGAGAAGGTGTAACTGTAATCCTTCTGTTACTCTAGTGTAATCTCATTCAGATTTCTTAAGCAGATTAAATCATGTGCAAATGCCGAAGATCACTGGGATATGAGTGAAGGCTTGATTGCAGCCAAAGGGCCCCGACAGACGCATGTGAGGCTCCGAATGCAGAACAGGTGCCTGTGATTAGAGTGCTCGATGACATCATCATCCCATCTATCCAGACGTACACAAACAACACACAAGCTGACTTGGCATTGAGTGGACGGGGATCCAAGAAAAGCAAAGTAGGCAGACGAGAGAGCCGGGGCTCTGTTTGAGGAGCGTCACACTTGATCATAGGAGAAACCTCTAACGGGCCCCGCCACAGCTTTGAAGCTGGGGAAAGACTGCCTCTGATGTCAGATCCAATATTCTGATTGCAAGCTATTTCCTGGATTAAGATTGTGTTTATCGGGCAAGAAAGCAACAGTCCTCGGATTGTATATCAGAGAGCAGATGTCCTAATTACAGCATCCCACTTCACTTAGTGGCCTTCAGATGGATGGAGCTTTCTTATCCAGCGGCTGCATGGATAAAATGAGTATTACGGTAACACAAACACAGGATCACCGCAGGAAAGTGATGCCAGTTATTTCTGGATGGTACGTGGTCAAGTCTGATTTTAAACCGGGATTAATGTCTCTACATGTGTTTGTGACACATAACATAACACTGATCCGTAACATTTCAGGGGTTGATTCTCCTGAACCTGTCATCAGTCATTAACTAGGATTTATAAAGATGAAAACTGACGTGAAATGTGTTCTTGTATACGCCAGATGAAGGGTATGTGGTAATTGCTGTATGTTGCTGAATTTTATTAATTAAATATGATTTCCAGAAAAAATAACAACATTTATTCATCATCATTTAAGATAATTCTATGCACATCTTCACAAAAGAAGGAACAAGTCTTCAACTGATGCGTATAGTTTAAAGAAATAGATCACAGTAATTGCAGTTGCAAATAGAGCACACTCCTTTGGCTTAAACTTCACAACCAAAAGCATCTATCTAGAGAATAACTGACAGGTCCTTATAGAAGAACCTCATCTTGCATCATTGCATTAAGTGCAGGTTTGCTTGTTGATGATATATAATTGTAAATGTACTTAGCCTTCATTTCAAATAATTTCAGCATTTCTTCCCTCTCATGCCATTCTGTAATAAAATGTTCTTTAAACTTATGAAATAATGTTTTGTTGTTGTTGGAGTACTGTTCAGTGTTCACTGAGAGATTCTTTGATAAACCCAAAATGGTTCTTCACTTAGAAATAAAGGTTCAAATATTTTTTTAAATATTTTTGCTTCCCCGAGGAACCTTCAAGTGAACAGTTCTTTAAACACATTAGTTTGAGGAAGATCCTCTTTCCACTAAAGAACCATTGATCCAATAGAAATGTTTTATAGATGTTAAAGGTTTCCTCATGGAACCACCAATATAAAGAACCTTTATTTTCAACAATGTGTATTTACAAGAAAATATTTTTGCAAATCCATTTTTGTATTTTTTAAATTGATTTAATAATACATTAGAAAGGCTTGGAGTGTGTACATATGTGACCCTGGGGCACAGAGTCACCAGCAGCACTGCTATATTTGAAGCATAGCCAAAAATATGTTTTATTTTATGCCAAAAATCATAATATTAAGTAAAGATCATGTTCCATGAAGATATGGAGATTTTCTCAATATTTAGTTGATTTTGCACCTTCAGATTCCAGATTTTGATAAACATATATTAATGGGAAGCTTATTTATTCAACTTTCAGATGATGTATGATGTTTAAAAACTACCCCTTATTTTTTGCTGGAGTTTTGTACAGCACTGTGAAGAGGCAAGTGTTGAATTTGACAGGCATTTAGTTGAGGTAACAATTCTAAACATTGTTTATTGAGAAACATTTCGATGGGTGAATGTTTTAAAACCTAACAGCTGCTTTTCCAGTGAAGATCTGAAGTATTTGCGGTGCACTGTGAGTTTGAGTGTCTGAAGGCATGATGGTGAAAGAAAGCGTGGAGAACACGGCCTGCCAAACGCTCCAGCTTTACTGCACCACGAGGATCTGTAACGCAGAAGATGTACGACATCTCAATAGACAGATCTGCTGCGTGTTTGTGGCCACATGAAGAATTATGAGCTGGACCGATTCCTCCTGAAAGTCACAATCTGGATTTTGTGGTACTTTTGAGGCTGGGCAGACATCTGCCTTAAGTGCGGCTACAAATGCGCTCTTATTGCAGAGGAAATACTTGTCATATGATGTAAATAGACTCGCAGTTATGACTCAATTGTACAGTAATTCTGCAGGAAGCTGAAGCGATTCCTGGGAGAGTTTGGTCCCTCCAGGAGTTTGGAATCCACCATCTCTCTCCTCACAGAAGAGCCTATCAGGCCTAATTCACAGCAGACACGCTCCTGGACATCTGTCACGAGATGCAAAGAAGTGAATTGAAAAAAAAAGGCAAATAATAACTTTGTCAGGTCAGCGCGTGTGATGGTGAAAATATTTCTATAACGCTGCGAAATTGCTCAAAGTGTAATTTAAGGAGCAATTTTGTCCCTGCAACAAGATGAGCTTGTCAGTGCCAACAGAAGCTGTTTTGTTGTCCTCTTAAAAGAAGATGAATAGATGTGGAGCGTGGCGTCTGTGTGCTAAACCTTGACTGCCGCGACTCTCTGGACTCTCTGTGTCATAATTTCACCGCTTCTTATTAAGTGCAAAGTTTTTGTGTCCTTGTGCGACTAAGATGAGTTTGTGTGTGTGTAAATCAGCTTTGAGATGCCCACAGTCTTTATAGAAAAGACCAAAGACATCATTCATTCAGTGTCGGTTCATACTCCCTACATAGCGTTATTGTTGAAGGAACTATCGGCCAGAAGGATAATTTGTTGAAGATGTCCTCACCCTCAGGCCGTCTGAGATGTAGATGAGTTTGTTTCTTCATCATATTTGTAGAAATGTGTCTCTGCATCAGTGTCTTAGTAATGGAAGTGAATGGGTGCCGTCAGAAAGAGTGTCTGATAAAAACCTCAGAATAATCCACAGCACTCCAGTCCATCAGTTAACATCTGGAGAAGACAGAAGATCACACCAAGATGCTTTTAACTCAAATATGAGTCCTTAATAACTTCCTCCAGTGAAAGTGTTCTGGTCTGAATCAGGAGAGGAATCTGCACAGATCAAGCAGCGTTTACAAAACAGCTCTTAACTAATATGTGGCTGGATTTTTATTGTTCTGTCTTCTCCAGATGTAAACTGCTGGACCGGAGTGCTGTGGATTATTCTGATGTTTTTTTCAGACTCTCATTCTGACGGCACCCTTTCACATCCATTACTGAGACACTGATGCAGAGACACATTTCTACAGATCTGATAAAGAACATACTCTCAGATAGTATAAGGATGAGCACATTTTCAGCAGATTAATATTTTAATGTAAACTGCTCTTTAAAAACTGAAAACACACACACATTGTAGCTTAAAACGCTTCCAGAACATGAACCATATGGAAACATTAAGAGAACATGCTCTGACTGCTGGGATCATTCCTTCAGCAAACGCTGCTTGTGATTGCTTTATAGTGAATATTTACTAAATCTTCTTTTGGACAACCCCACTCTCGTTTTATTTGTGCTGGATGGGTTTCACACTGTGAAAGAAGCAGCTAGCGTACATTAGCAGAAAGCGAGAAAGCAGAGGGCTGGGAAGATGTCTCTGTCACTTGTGTAGATTCAGAGGGAACGCGCTGCCTTTGGCCAGCTCTGGGGCACGAGGTGAGGAGAGCAACACAAGCCCAACAACAACACACGGCAGACACAGCGTGAAAGGTGTTTGTGTGGGAGTGTGAATCTCCCTCGGAGGAGAACATCAGCATCATCCTGGCCAAAGCACCTTCATCCACCAGCAGGCATGCTGTGAGACCTCGCTCCTTTAAAACTATAGCTATTTTATTCTTGCATGAAAAGGCCAATGGGCTCTTTTGACCCCTGCTTTAATTATGTGCATCTGCATCATTTCCTACATGAACAAAATACTATAACAATTTAAAGTAAAGCCATACTTTAGTATAGTATACTGTATATTATGACATTTACAACAGTTCGTTAATGAATGCTACAGCATACTGAAGAAAATAGTGAACTAATAAAGTGTAATAACTGCAGCTGTTTCACTGCTGTCACAGTCAGCTGGAGGTGCCTACCCAGCTCTGGGAATGGCACTCCAGCGCCCAACGAACTTTCTGTGTTTTTTGTCTGTTTAAATGCTTGGACTTATGCTCACAAACTCATTCTGTTCACATCCTGGACTTTCATTCATGTTTCTGTGTTATCACGTCTGTTCATTCATGTCTCCGCCTCATTCATCAGTCACCACAGCAACTCATTGTCTAGCTTCACCCATTGACCCAGTTTCTTGTGTATTTAACCCGGAAGTCTTTGTGTGTTTCCCACGGTCCATTGCACTGTATACCTGGTTCTTGTTTGTAGTTCATATTTGTATTCTCCTGTCTTGTTTATTGGATTTTCGATTACCAACTTGCGCCTGGATTTAGACTACTCTTCTGCTCTGTCTCTGCCACTACTGTTCTGCCGTCATCGACCTTGCCCGTTTGTACTTTGAGTTTTGATTATTAAACTGCTGCATATAAATCCGCACGCCTCTCACCTCCTCCAACGTTACAACTACAGTAAACTGTAGTATATTGTAGTATAATATATCTTATAGAAAACCTGTCGTACAATATTGGGTAAAGTAATTTGTTTATTACTATAGTTGTTTTCTATTACCACAGAAACTAGGATTTAGAAATACCACAACAAATTAATTCAACTAGCTACTTTACTATAGTATTGTTGAAAAACACAATTCAGGCTTCCATGTGAGTGAGTCTGATTATTTCAAGTTTTTCCTTTAATATTTAATATGCAATTTGTATTGAGATCACCACATAAAAACTTGTTATTATTGCATGAATAATTGCATACATTATTTCAAAATAACTAAGAGGGATACTGTCTCACTGGTTTTTGGTGATTTGAGAAAATGTAAGTATTTACAAAATTGGATTGTATAAACCAAAATACTCCAAGACAATTTTTCTTCTTGCATGTTATGTTATGTTACGCGAAAATAATCTTTCTACTTCCAAAATTTCACATCATTTAATATTGTTGTTTATTTGTGTAATTTACTAACAATTGCTGAGTGAAAATGGTCTCGAAGCCATTTTTCTGTGAATTTATAAAGGTTTTGTAGCAGTGTGCTTGACTTTAGTTTAACGCATTCGTATGTTTAGCAGGAGAGGCGGTCAGTCAGAGCATTTCGCGCAGGCGGATCATCAGGAACCTCCTGTCGGGGTCCTTCAGAACCCGGAAGCGCGCCAGTGTTTACAGCCGAGTGGAAGAACACGTGTGTGATGATAGGGCAGTCGCTGCATCTCGTTTTGTGTTTGTCTCTGTGTGTGTGAGAGCAGCTGTGAAAAAAAACATCATGAGAGTTGTTGCGCTGATCAGGTAACATGACGCCACTGTGTTTACAACGAGTTGTGCAGATACTGAAGCTGGTCAGTGATTGTTGTATGTGTGTGTGTGTGTGTGTTTCAGTGGCGGTAAGGACAGCTGTTATAACATGATGGAGTGTGTGTCTGCTGGGCACTCTATCGTGGCTCTCGCGAACCTCATGCCTCACACACATGGTGAGATCACAGTTAACATACTAATAATAACCCATCTCATTTCTGTTATTGCCCGTGAAAGTGTGTGTCCTGCAGCATGACATGCGATAACTTCATCAAAAACTAGTTATGATCTCCTCAGACACAGCACTGCTTTAAGAACAATGCAGTTTTTGACCCCAACACTTTTAAACGCTGACGGTATAATGTTTCAAAAGATTTCAGTTTCATATAATTGCTGTTCTTCTGGACTTTCTATTCATCTGTGAATCCTGAGAAGAGAAAATATATCACGGTTTCCACAAAAATATTGAGCAGCACAACTATTTTGGACACTGATAATAATCAGAAATGTTTGTTGAGCAGTAAATCGGTGCAGGGCTGTCATCACAGAAACAGACATTAACCAAACAGTCTGTCACGATCTGTTGACTCTTGAGTTATGTGTTATATTATGAGTAATTACGATATAATATCACGTTCCCACAAGTTTATAACTTGTGGCCGCGACAAAACTAAGTGAACCGAAGACGTCTGCTCCCGGTCACCGTAGAAAAGATCTGTGATGCGACTACTCTGAAAATCACGCAGCGAGCCGAGTCCAAGCCACACGGGTCAGCAGCCTGTACTTATCTTTATTAACTGGTGACAATGCTTCTCTTTGTCAAGACAAACTTGCCTTTAATGTTCAAGTAATAGTATTTAGTACTAGCATTCTTATTTCTACACGTTTTAAGAGCGTGCACTCATTGTCAATAAGTTATTGTTGTGCGACAGGCTGTAATTAATGTTAAAAACATCCTCCATAATAATACTCAGAGGAAATGTAAATATTTTTAAGAAAATGTATTGGGAAAAGACGTTTTTTGTTAGTATAACTATACTAATGTTAGTTAGCATTAGTAGTTAGGAACTTACTTTATACCTTACAAGCATTTTATTTTTTGGTTTGAATTATTTTGTGTTGAGGAGATCCTATAAAGTTTAATATTTTATTTTATTATAAAATAAATTTCCAATGAATAATATGCTGTCATTACAATTCTTTAAAAAAAAAAAAAAAGGGTTTCAACACTACGTCCATGTTTCTTCCAGTCACACTGAAGACTGGAGTAATGATGCTGATCATACAGCTAATAAATAAATAAATGACAGTTTAACAGATATTCATACAGAAACAACTCTAATCTGTTATATTTCACTGCTGTTTTTACTTTATATCACAACTTTTTATCTCACAATTCAGACTTGATTGTTTTTGTACACATGAATATGTTTCTACATGTGAATCTGTGACGATGTTGTGTCAGTTCCAGATGAGCTGGACAGTTACATGTATCAGACGGTGGGTCATCAGGCCATTGCTCTGTACGCCGAGGCCATGGATGTTCCCTTGTACAGACGCACTATCGAGGGCTCCAGTCTGCACACGGGAAGAGAATACAGCCAGACCCAAGGAGATGAGGTGGAGGATCTCTACCAGCTGCTGAAGCTGGTGAAGGTAATCTCGCTCAAAATATGCTGAACTAATTAAATAATTCACCCAGAAATGGACATTTACTGTTAATTTACTGTTTTCTTCTTCAGTGGAACAGTAAAAACACCTTATTAATTCATCAAATAAAGGAAAAAAAAACACAAACAAAATCCTTGTGGCTCCTGACAAAACATTGAAGTAAATCGATCAGTCTGTGCAAGAAGCTGAGCATTATTTACAAGTTATTACTGTAATCCAGAGCCTTTACACCGTTCAGTTCACAGTTCATTTATTCATCTTTAAATACTAGTCAATGTGAAAGTGTAGTGAAAATGAGTTTTTGTGTTGCTGACTTTAAAAGCTGGTAATTAAGCACATATTCTACATCCCTATACCTACACTTAACAACTGGATTACTAACTATTAATAAGCAGCGAATTGTGATTTTATTGAAGGACGAGTTATAGCAAACACATCTTTCCTATTTTAAAGTGTTAACACTTTTTTTTTCTTAGTAAAGAAACCCTCTAATTAAAGATGCTTAAAAAATGAATGAAGGTATAAGTCACGGTGATGTGAGATCTCAGAAATACTGTTTTTTTTTATTTGATCTGTGTAGATAAATTTGTTTGACTGCTGCGCTCACGTCTCATGCATGAAGCCACTGTCTAAAAATATCACAATCAGGTTAAAATGTAGATATCAGCCCAAAATGAAAAGATAAGAGGAATAACTCAGCGATAAGATCACGTCAGAAGTGCTGCTGGCCTACTTCTAATTGTAATACAAAAACAACATGAAATATGTGTTTCTAATTAAATAAAGCAGCAATTGATGTCATAAAATAACCCGTCTGTTTTTAATTAAATGTGAGAAGCTATAGCTTGCATGAATAAAAATGAGACAAACATGACTCTTGTAAATGAAATAATTTTATGTATACGGATTTCGATTATTTTGATAAAACGTTGAGGTTGCCACAGCATCTGTCTGCAGTGATTAATGTCATTTATAGTTATTTTCAAAGCTTTAAATGTGCTCTCATTTCAAAAGAATTCATTGTTGTTTATTTACATTTTTTTTTATTTAAAAACTGACTAGAATTGAAAATAATTAGCTTCTTATCTCTGTACAAGAGAGACTTGGTGCTGGGGAAATGAGCAGAGCCAGCTAGCAGCTTTCACACAGAGCGCTGTCAGATTGAAAGGGCTTGTTGTCTTGAGTTCTGATTTCATTGATCCTGACTGTGTAGTGCACTTAACAACACACAGACTTAAGTTGCTCGTGTCATGAGGAATCACACGGTCACCGTTCAGCAACATCACGTCTCTTCATAGACTTTTAAAGGCATTTTCCATCTCCAGTTTTGTTGATTTTCTCCAAATTCCATTTTAATGGTTAAAATAATTGTAATAATCAAAAAGTATGTGTAATTCATTGAATTAAGACAACTGAAAAGTTCCTTTTTAAAGAAATTCTGTATTGTCAGTGATTATCCTGAATTTATGATTTAATGCAAAATTATTATTAAAACAGTGGTCATTAAACAAAATCATAACTCATTAACAATGTAATTACATTCAACATAAACTATTTAAGCACATAAAAACAATAATTACTTTTATTTTCTGAGTAAAGTACTGCACAACAGAGTTTTACAATTAAAACATGGAAGAATTGTGTGATAGTCCTGAACGTATGAGTAGTGTTACTAATACTAATGATTAATATTGGTATTAATAATTTGAGAAGTATGTTCTGTTGCAAAATAGTAATAGGTTTCTGTCACAGTTTTTATGTGGCTGGGTTTGTGTGAAGATCTGTGCCTGTAATACTGGCACTGAGTAAATGATCTCATCAGCGTCTGGTCTGTTTTGTGCATCAGTGTATTGTTCTGACTCATTCTGAGCTCACACAGGAGAAAGGAAACACAGGGAGGAAATAAAATAAAAAATACAAATAAAATGCCGGTGTGGGGGGGACTGGGCACTAAAACTGCTTTCAAATGCGTGCTCGCTGTGAACTTTCACTTTCGTTTTGAAGATTCGCGATGGCACGAACTCTGTTTATTTTATTAGAAGGGGTTATTTTCTTCTGAATACAGACAGCAATCCATCCCTGCACATAACCTGTATTTCCATGCTCTACCGTGTTCACTGCTGTCCTGCTTGTTTCTTCACAATACCTGCAGAACGGCTGATGGGCGGGTGTACGTTATGCAAACGTAGGGGCGTAGTGATCCTGACTGTGATGTCACAGTCTGTGGTATGTTCAGGTTCAACTGTTTTTCAGTGGTCTTTTTTTATTCATGAGCTGTGTTTGAGACTCAGGGTATGTCATTTCCATGGACAGAAACTATGCCAAGGTAAACCGTTTCCCACTCTATGGCACCTTTAAATGCCAATAATATTTGACAATCTTACAGTTTTGAATGTAGTATTTGATCATAAAGACAGCTTTAGGGGGCAGAATAGTCTTTTTTCAGAACACTAAAAATCTCAATTTTTAACCAGAACAGAAGTGTGATGGTGTGCTGTCAATAAAAATGTTCTGTAGACTTCTTCTAAAAAATTCTAATGTTGAGTTTTGCATCACATTCAACGTACAAAGTAATTATTACTAATGTAAAAAAAAAAAAGATTTCATGTTTTAAAACTTTTGATGTCAGTGCAGCTTGTTGATGTTACACACACACAATTGTTTTTTTATTGTTCTAGTGCATCAGTGTTTTTTGTCCGTTTCCATTGTTAATGTGATTTTTATGTGGTCTTATTATGCGCATTATTGGACATATGCCATTGATGCATCTGGTAAAGTTTTACATTTCTCGAGTCTTTACTTTTTCCAAACATCACATCCCAAGTTTCCAGAATCAGATCACAGAGAATGATGATAAAAAAGAGAAATCTTCATTTGATGAAGACAAAATTAGCAAAGGGAAGTTTCTTTGTCTGGCCGAATGCTTTGTAAAGGAGTGTGTGTCAGAAGACTGGGGTGTCAGGAATGATAATGAGCTGTTAAATCTCTGCTAGCGTGGCGAGAGCGCTTTGGCATCAGAAGTGTGTTCTGTTTGGGAAGTGTGATGTTTTAAAAGATTCATCCACCACTTTGACTTAATTAGATGTTATCTTTTGAGCAAATGACACTTGAACATAAAGGAGCGCTTGTGCTGTGTGTGTGTGTGTGTGTGTGTGTGATGGTGCAATAGTGCCATCTATAGCTGTACCTGCACATGTGAAGTTTCTCCTCTTCAGGTTCTCTTCATGTGTGTACACCACAGAAAAACCCTTATTTTACATATTCTTGTCTTGTTTCTAGTCGAAATATCTAAAAATTAGGATGTGTTAATTAGAAAAGCAAAAGCACATAAGATATTGAGTCTTGTTCCTAGGGAAACATTTTTTGGCTTTTTGGCTTAAAATAAGTAAAATGATCTGTCAGAATTCTTTGGTTTTTTTCTTGGGCCTTTTTTGTATTAGTTCAAATATTATTTTTCCTAACATGTTTTCTGTTTCTGTCTGTAAGACGTTTATTTTACAGGCTTTATCAATATTTGATAGGATTGTAGTATTGTAGTACAAACTCACAACAATATGTTATCATTTAAAGGTCAGCCGAAAATAAAATTTTAATCTGAATTTAGCTTTAAATAAGGTCACAGAATTGAGTTTGGATCATTAGTGATTGTACTTTCTAGGTTTAAAATGTATGAGGAGTATTTTAGCACAGAAACATTTGAGAGTGATGCCCTCAGTATTTGTGATACAGTATTTCTAAGCTGAGCAGGAATAGGATTTCTAAAAGGTCTGAAAGAAAACATAGTGCTAAAAAATGCTCATACGATTTTTTTCATTAAAATACAATCATTCATTGTTAGTTGATGTTAACTAATGTTGTTAACTAAAATGGTAATCATTTTCTCTTTGTTATTGGAACAGATCCACATTAGAAATCAAACAAACAGTGCTTGTATTCTTCAGGAAGAG
>JAUCMT010000036.1:16647289-16658553 GCA_032357475.1 Enteromius thamalakanensis
GAGATACCTAAATATGGCTGTCCATCAACGTTTACCATCCAACCTGACAGAACTGGAGAGGACCTGCAAGGAGGAATAGCAGAGGATTTTCTCAGGATTCACAGATTAATAGAACTTCCAAAAGAACAACATTTATTTGAAGCATTAATCTTTTGTAACATTAGACATGTCTTTACTAAATTTTTTAAGTTTTTATGTAAATGTTTTTCAATTTAATATTATTTTTTTATTATTTGATAAATACAAGTATTAAGCACAATTAATAATGTATATATGTATAATATATCATACTTTCATGTTCAGAGAATATTGTTTTATGAACTATTTTAATGCATAACTATATCGTATTTGTAGAAGTCTCATTAAATGAAATAGCAGTGGGCTGTTTCTTGAACACTGCTCTTGTCTTTCGTTGATCAGTCAGACAAAAATTGCTGTCCCAAAGTCCTTCTAGAGGTACTGTATTTTCAGACATTTTCTCAAACAAATCAATGTTGTGATGTTACAGAGTTTATTAGATACCACAAACTCTTTGAACATTCTGTGAGTGTTTTTCACCTGGACACAGCTCAGTCTTGGTCTCTGCAGCAGTTTTTCCTTCAGCTCACTTGAGCTGTCAGTCAGCTATTGTTCCTGTGCTGATACCACGGGGTAAATGGTGTAACCCCATCTGTACACCTGACAGCCTGTAATGCTGCAGGGCACGACCGTATTGTGCTAATCACCCTAATCACCCGAGCACTCAGTCTGACCTGTGACGCTGGCATTGAGCGGGCGTCCAGCGAGTCACACGAGCTCAGCCGTGGCCTTTTGCCAAGCCAGAGAGAGAGAGCGCTCATTTGTCTTTGAAGTGGTGTCGGAGTGCCGCCCTGTTTTCACTTCACATCCATCCATATCCTCTTCCACGCCGGCTTAGTTTGCTTTGTATTTCTCTTAAACGGCCTAGGTTTGCTTTTGACATTGTTGGCGACTTGTTAATATGTAATATTATATAATATAGTATGTGATATATATATATATTAAGATTTATACATCATAACAACAAAACTGAATAAATAATTGTTAAACTGTATCTTTGTTATGATAGGACACTTTTTGGCTGAGATACAACTATTTAAAAATCTGGAATCTGAGGTTGTAAGAAAATCTTAATATTGATAAAATATCCTTTAAAGTTGGAGATTTTAGTTCTTAGCTATGCATATTACTAATCAAAAATTAAGTTTTGAAATATTTACGGTAGAAAATGTACAAAATATCTTCATGGAACATAAACGTTACTAAATAATCTAATGATTTTTGTCATAAAAGAAAAATGTGTAATTTTGTCAACAAAAAATGTATTGTTGTCTATTTCTACAAATATAGCTGTGCTGCTGATGACTGCTGCTGTGCTTCAGACTCACAAATTAAATTTGTAATTTTAGAGTTGATGTTTGTAGGCTATGTTTTACAGATAATAATTATACAAATGACATTTTGTACAGTAGTACAGTACAGCTTTATCACACATAGCTTCATTTTATTATTAATCGAATTGGACCCAAGATGATTTTACTGTTGTTGTAGTAACAAAACTGTCATGCGCATCAGACTTATTTCAGTGTTTTATTTGTGGATATTTCTGTTAACTGTTGGCTTTGTAAATTCAGTTTAACAAAAACAAAGTGTATAATGACTTGTTTATTATGCATCTTTCAGCACGACATTTGTCTTTTTATCAGTATGATTTATATAGAGAGCTAATAATAGAAAAAGAGTGTGCTTGCTTTTTCCGTTTGCTTGTTTTCTCAAACACTGTATTTCCAACTTATTGACACAAACTTAATTCCTGAAGTGAACTTTTAGTTTTAACTGTTTTGCACTGCTGTCTTGTAGGGCTGAAACGATTCCTCAAGTAACTCGATTACTAAAAATTATTGAGGCAAAATCCTCTGCCTCAAAGCCTCTATTAATTAAGTTCATGTCACGTTTTTTCACAATGATTTTTGTATTACTGCGACAATGAACTCAGGCTTACGTCACCCACGGAGCGGAAGGAGACGGCGTGTTTTTGATTTGAGGGCGTGAGCGTAGACTAGTGCAGTCTGGGTAATGGAAGGGATCAATAACAAAGTGATGAGCAAAGAGACAAAATGAACAGAGAAAACGTCAAAAATTTCCTGCTCAGAGACCAGAGGAGGACAGTCACCCGAGACAAGGTGAATGGATGGGATAAACCGCAATGGTCAGTGCAATACTGCACGAATGATGTGGAGGGAACGCCAATGGCGAAGTCAAAGTGGCCGGAATTCATTCATTTTAAATGCAAGCTGGAGGCGAGAGCATCAAGGAGAGTTGAAATTAACTTTATTGTAATGAGCTATGATGCGCTTCAACGGCAACCAGTCAACCAGTGCTTGGCAGGGCGGCAAGAGCAAATTTTGACGCTCTCGGCGGTGGCGGTGTGAACGCACGGTTACACTATAACGGAATATTGATCAGCTTATACCATGGGTACTTATCAAAGTTTACTGTCAAAAAAAGTTGTGCATGGCTTTTACGATTAAACATACGTAATATGTTTTTAATACTATGACATATTTAGAATGTTTTATTTACGTGTTAAAAATGTCCATATATTTAAATGTTTGATCAAATTATTGCTAGGGACAATTTGGTAGTGGCTGGATGTTGGTAGGGACATACTGTAACCCTAGCATCCTGCCCTACCTGTGATGTCTCTCTGCAGGTGTTTGAGACTACAGCTTCAGCCGCTGGCGTACCTGTGGCGTCGAGACCAGGCCGAGCTGCTCAGAGAGATCATATCAAGTGGCCTTCAAGCCCTCCTCATCAAAGTGGCGGCGTACGGTGAGTAGTGGGCAGGACTTGAGCAGTCCAGCGACCTAATAAACTTTCACAACGATCCTCACAACTGATAAACAGAGCAAATGTAATCTTAAGTGACATTAAAGGGAAAGTTCATCCAAAAATTTTTATTCTGTCCTGAATTACTTACTCTTAAGTCTTTCCAATTCTGTAGGACCTATATTCATATTCAGAACAGAAATTACGATATTGAGCTCTCTGACCCTCCATAGACAGCAATTATCCTGACACTATCAAGGTACAGAAACATAGCAAGGAGATGGATAAAATAATATGTGGGATATCAGGGGTTCAACTATAATTTTATGAAGCTACAAGAATACTTTTTTACAGAAAACAAAAATAACGAAAAAATAATAATTACGTTACATCACTGTAACATCTTTGTAAAAATCTCAGAAACATCAGTGTAACATTAGTGTAATATCTCTGTAACATCACTTGAATATCTCCGTAACATCACTGTAACGTCTTATTAAAATCTCGGAAACATCAGTGTAACATTACTGTAATATCTCTGTAACATCACTTTAATATCTCCGTAACATCACTGTAACGTCTTTGTAAAATCTCGGAAACATCAGTGTAACATTACTGTAATATCTCTGTAACATCACTTTAATATCTTCATGACATCACTGTAACATCTTTGTAGCATTGTAACATCACTGTAACATTAGTGTAACATTAGTGTAACACACAGAGGCAAGTAGCAACATAATAAAAGACACCTAAATGCAATAAGTAGCCAAATGTATTAGAACTGACCAGAACACATCAGTATTATTGATATAAAAGAGCGGATCAATTATGATTGTCAAGCACCATCATCTGGGAAGTAATAAATAAAACATACCGCTCTTATGACCTTGTGTGGGTCAAGAAAGCCACCAAAAAGCCATTCTGGCGGCGTCTACTAATAATCATAAAATAATTAATAAAAAAGAGAAACGTTTCTTTCATCATCTTTGTTTCTGTATATCATTCCTGGTATTTTGCCATGTCCGGTCCGAGTGCTGTTTATCTGCATCATTTTTTAAACTGAACACGAATGTCAAAACAAATCTGCTAATAAAAAGTACCTCTGTACTTTATCTTCTCCTAAAATGTGCGTATGTGTATTTTGAAGTAGTAATGTATACCCTTAAGATACTATGCAGTAAATAATATTCAAAGACCCCAAATGTATTTTTTTTTCTCCCCTTAAATCATGTTTATTTTGAAATAATGAATTTATGGACTGTAGAGTCTTATAACAACCCAGTAGCTGTTTTACGTGTAATGTTTATATTCGGTTTTAAAGCGTGAATGATTAGAATATAAATGTGGAGTTGTAAATCTTCTGTCCCTTTCTATTATTTGAAGGGTTTAAGATGAATTGGGATTACCTCTTGTTTTTTTTTTTTTCTATCAAAATCCCTTTTTTCCAAATCCCGTCCTGAGTCTTATCTGCGCTCTCCTAAATGTGTTTTTAAGCAGATAATTCGGTGTGTGAATATGAGCGATCACACCGCCTGTGTTTTAAACCCTTCTCATGCGCTGCAGGAGACAGAAATACACTTCAGAGGATCTTTGTGTTTGTTGTTTGTTTAGACCGGCACACACCGGATCTGTGTGTATTGAAGGAATGTTAAATATCACCCAACGTGGAGGTGCTTGTCCAAATGAGCCCTGAGCGATCCGGCGGCACAGCTTACCTCCACACCACAGCTCTTGACAAATCTTCCTCTAAAAGCAAATTCCCCACATGTCTGGAAGAGTGTAATTACGCATGTTTTTCTGCTTGGCTACAGGTAGAAGGGAAGATGTTATCAGCGCTGGCTTTTCACCTGGCCTCAGGCGGCGGTAATTAGAAATTAGAGGTTTGGGATGGACTTACACTGCCAGGGCCATCGGGGAGCGCTGCAGTAATTGAGTCTTTTGTAGGCGTCATGGGTCAGGGCCGCGGGCTGAACTGCGTGTGTGTGTTCGGTGACAGAGGTGTGTTATACATTCACATACACCACAGGTGGCAACACACACGCCTCAGAGGGCATGACGTGTGATAAAAATAACCCTTCCAGTTACTTTTGTATTTTTACTGAACAGCAACTGTAGATTATTTTTTAAAGCCAAATGACAATATTTACCTCCATTACTTTTAAACTGATGCATTTAAACTGATGCATTACAAAAATGTGTCCAAATGAACTTCTTACCAATCCATATGACTAATACAAATTCAGTTTTAATATATTTACGGTAGTAGATTCATAAAATATCTTCTTGGAACATGACCTAATATCCTAATGATTTTTTGCATAAAAGAAAATCCGATGCACACAATGTATTGTTGTTTGTTAGTAGAAATATACCTGGACTACTTATGAGTGCTTCTGTGCTGCAGGGTCACATGTATGAAAAATACAGACATCTAAACATTCTTAAACAGCACAAACTAATTTGAACTCATTAACTCATTTACAGTAACAATTAATCTCGGTTAATGTTAACTTATGAATATGCTATAATTCATGCTTGTTTGCAGTACAAGATTTACAATGTTAGAAATGAATAAAGCTGTGAACAAATGGTTTTTAACTTAAACTCACAGTAAATGGTTCCCATTGTGAATTTATCATGGTGCCCACGCATTTGGCATCTGCTCACTCGTCACCGGCGATGAGCGGCAGATATAAATTATAATCCTGTAATAACACTTGAAGGAAGATTGTGGGTAATCGCCGGGTTGACAGAAGACATTCAAACCACTTTAAGGGAGGAGATCTGTTGTTACGAGACAGCTGCCCACACAACACGCAAAGATAAAGTCGAAGAAAATTTCTTCTCAACGTTCGTGCCAACAAGTTTCTCTCTGTAGTCATGTCAGAAACCGGAGCAGAACTTCTCGGCGATCGCTCGCCACCTCTGAGCAGCCGAGCAGAAATAATTGGCTGGTAAATACAGCGGCGTCAGATATTCATGTAATTAGTTAATTGGTTGATTTGTGTGGGTGAGGATGGGCAGGCGCGGTGTTGTTTCCAGTAGTTAATTGGATGACAGTTCCAGTGGAAATTGGCATGTGTGAAGTTGAAAGGTCTGTTTATAGTGTTGCTGCTTTCCTTTTTTAATGCCTTCTTTATAAATTTATTTTCTGCAATTATACGGACACTTTCGGCATGAACTTTTCCACTCAAATTGTTGCCATTATATTCGTATTATTTAAATGCAAACAACCCTTTCCTAAACATGAGTTTTAGTATTTTTTTGAGGCATGTGCAAATCTTGATGACAATCTGCTAGCACACGGAAGTGGTGTTTCTTCATCAGGTCTGGAGAAATGTGTCTTGGCAATGGTTGTGAATGGGTGCTATCAGAAGGATAAACAGTGTTTGAAGTATAAAACGTCTTTATGCTGTCTTCTCCAGATGATGGACTGGAGTTCTGTGGAAATTTCCCTCCAAACCTTTCTTCTGTTGCACAAACCAGGCAGATATTTAGAAGCAAAGGTCAAAGGTCACCAAAGTGGTTTAGACGTTGTAATTTATATAATCTTTTTGGGAGGACAGAAACAAATCTCAAGTTGGCTTTTGTTGTGTTGTTGGTGTTTATGGGATTGCATTTAAGAGTCACACATTCCCAGCTGGATTCTAAAGTGATCAATCACACAACAAAATGATTCATTATGAGCCGATCCAGGTCCACAGCCTTACAGGAACTCACTCAGTGTCTTCATACATGTTCATAAGTGTCATTATAAATGCCTTTATACTCTTCATAAACATCATAAGTCGTTGTATTCGGTTTAATGTGCTTAATGTTTTTATTACTGCTTTTATGTTTTCAATATTCAGGTTATAAGACTGTCAGTTTTAACAGGCAGCGATAGACATCAGATGAGGTTATAATTGCGGCTTCGTTCCATTTATTGGATAAAAAGATTAAATCTGCGACATGTCTGCTGAATTGTATTCGAGGTACGGCTATTATTCCTCACACAGCTGTTGAATTTCAGATAAGAGCTCGAACAAATTTTCCGATCTCTCCTAATCTCGCCATCTCGCGTGTGTTGGTGCACACACTCCCCCTGCTAAGCTCTCGCTCACACACTCAGATCAGGTGATAGCACGCCGCTATTGTTTCGCTCAGGTCTTTGAGAGCATTGTTCAAAGGATAGACTGGCTCACCTTGCAGCGCGAGATGCTTTTTTCATCCATTCTAAAGCTAAAATGTTCCCCAACATGAATCCAATTTTCCTGCCGTTCTTCTCTGAAGGCAGGGATTAAAGGCGAGCTGTCAGTCTGTGCTCCTCAGATCCGGAGAACCGTCACCGGTCTGATGCTCTCAGCGCCTCGCACCGCTATCTGGAATCTGTGCGCTTAAATTCACCTCTGCGCTCGCTAGCAGATTTGGTTCACATAAGCATGTAGGCAGGGCATTGGCGCCGTTTAATGATGCTGTTTGTGATACTGGAGCCTCATTGATGAGAGCTGAGATGAGCTCTCTCAAAACTTTAGTTCGCTCAAGTCTGCAAGGTCCTGAAGGTGCCGTCATTTTTCTCTTTTATTGTTTCTGTAATTTTAATGTAGCGTCTAATGATGTAAACTATTTCCGACCCAAATGACTTGCTTTCTACTACAACATCCCAGTTGTTCTTTTCTATGCAATGACAGTGTATTTCAGTTTACTTTTATGTTCCCCAGAAAGACGAAAACATGAGAGCAAGTAAGCAGTGATCCGTCCCTTTAAACATGACATGTTAATCAGTGTATATTAAGACAAGACGTTATTTTACAAGCTTTCTGAAATGTCATGTTTAAATATGCAAATGCTGCATTATCAGAGGAGATTTTAAATAAAAAATTTTAACACAGTAGAAAAAACAAACAAAAAAACAATGCTTTTTCATCAAGTTATTAGGAGTATAATTTTGAATTAACATCCGTGTGAATGGTATATGAACATACCTCATCAGTAAAAACTGAATATGATTAGAAACAAAACTGTAAAGTTTGGTGTATATAAAAACTCCTGAAGTGGAGAAACAAACTCTTTAAAGGTTGACTGGATTGAATTCAAATCTTTAGCTGTAAATAAAATAAAATGCTTAAATGTGTATTTTTGGAGTTTTTCTTTCCACTGGTCTGAAAGAAACATGTTATTAAAGCGAAACTGACCAAGCTCAAAATTGACTAATGCATGAAAACACACTGGCTTTTCCCGCTGTGTCTCAAAGCATCAGACTAAAGAAGTATGAGAAGAAACCCTTCACATCTCTGGCAGTATTGTAAGAACTTGTGACCTAAAAAGAATTTGCTCTAATTTGATGCTCATGAAATCTAATGCAAAACTTGAAAATCCATTCGTGCCCAGTTCACCGGCTTGGAAGTTGACTGGATTGAATTTCAGTTTTATAGGATAATAATGAGTTAAAGACTTTTTGCAGGCATATCCCTCCTTGGGGCTCTGCTTGGACTCTGCTTGTCTAAAGGGCAGCGAGGATGGACGTGCAGGCAGATGAATGGAGCTTGGAGTGGGCTTATTTGTGCTTAATGTGCCATAAGGGGCTAAGGTAATTAGCTTTAGGTCAGGTAGTAAAACAGGTGCAGAGGAATGAACATCGTGCAGCTCATGTAAATGAGAGGGCCTGACTGCAGCTAGTCTTGACTGTCTGAATATTTTAGGCTTGCACGGAACGTAGTTAGTCCAGATCTGCTATATTCACTTGCTTTCAGATCTTCAGTATGTCAGCATTGGCACAGAAATCTTTAACAGCTACAATGATGATACACAGTGCAGTGATAAATTTAAGGGCTGTCAAGCATTTCAAATGTTTAATCCAGTAAAATATGAAATGTGCCAATTAATTAACCAGATGAATCTCAAATTAACTGCACATCAATTTTGGCTGAAAAATACCCTCAAAAGATCGTTTTAACAAGAAATTGTGTTAGATGATAAAAGCATCAAATGTAGTAAGTAGCTTTGGAAACAAATATTTTGATCCAATGTTTCATAAATAATGATAATAAGTGGTTATTAAATTAATATTGAAATAAGAAAGTATTTTTTTTTTTTATCTAAATGTGAGATTAATTGTCATTGAATAATTTATTTAACCAAGCCATTTTTTAACCAAATTAAGCAAGTGACTTTTGAGAGTCATGGAATCATTGATTCAGCTGATTTATTCAAAACCACAGATTCGATAAAATGCCGTTGTGTGTTGCTTTTCTGTGTTGTTTGTCGTGTTTGTCAGCAATTGCGTCGTAGTAAAATGACACATCTCTCTGGGCAGGTGCACTAATTCTTTCATAGTTAATTGCAATAAATAAATACCAATATTGTAATTATGCTTGCACCCTTATTCAGGTTCACCATACACTGATTCACACCCAGATACATGATTCAGCCTTTTCATTTTTTGCCTATATTCCTCTTGCATCCAAGCTATCAAATTATGCTGTGCCTCATCCTTTATTTAAAATCAAGACATTAATGAACGTATTATAAAACAGACTCCCTCTTAGCAGTTTGAAATCAATCATTAGAATTTGTTTAAAAGGCATGACTAATTAAAAAGGATATTTAAATAGGATTGAATTTTAATGGTGTTCTCCCTGTTACCTTTGTGTGGGGTTAACATGAGAGGAGAGGAGATTAGATATTCTCACACTAATTATGAGCGGTGTTCCCCAGGGGCGGGTAATGGGGCCGCTCTCGTTCTCATTGATCCCCTGCAGATCAGTGGCATCCAAATGCAGCTCCCCTCTTCAGCCTGAAAGCACACCATCTATAGTTCAGCTTTCCTCAGGGCTTGTGGTTTGGACCCTTGACCTCTGAGGTTAGGCAGGAAGAAACAAGCCTTTCACCACAAGACGGTTCGCTCTAGCGGGAGGCGCCAATCACGAGAGACAGGGAAAATATGGGTTTGTGTTATGTTGGGTTGTCGTGGTTTGTAGAAAGAAGTGTTAGAGTTTAACCCCTTGATAGACCGGAGATGTTTGTACAAAGGTAGTATTTTGCAGGGGTTGGCCACTTTATGACACTTTTTACAAACGGTACAGATTGATTTTATATTATTATTTTAAAAACAAACGTATTTGTGTGAGAATTAAAATTAAAACAATATAAAAAAAAACTGTAAAAAGAGAATACTAACAATATCAAATATTTGTTCACCTTCATGATATCAGAGAACTGATAAACCCACAATAATCCCTGATCTACCGATCCGATGTCGTAGAAAAAAATAGTCCGTTCATTGTATAAAATATTTGAATGAACAAAAAATCAAAAGCTAAAATAAAAATGTATTGAAAATAACATGGGCTTAAAAAAATAGACAGATGACAAAAATACAACAAAACATCTTAAAATTTAAATAAAAACAGAACATTTTTAAACACATAAAAATAATAAAAGTAATTAAAAATATTAATAATATTACCGTTATATTGCTGTAATAGCATATATTGCTTTGCTGTAAATTAATTTGCTGTATGTATTTTTTTTAATCAGTGGGAAATTTAAGCTTATCAGTAACCTCCAATATTTGGTTTTAGCTACTAACATTTTATATATAAATCTTATGTATTTACTGCATTTAGTAATTTCTTAAATTTTGATACCGCATCATACATTTGGGTATCTGCAGATGTTTAAAATGAACCGTCTGATGTAATCTGAAGTTTAGCCTTAGTTTGCTTGAGGTTAAAGATGATTTTGTGTAGGATGAGCGGCTTCTTGCAGTGATCAGTGGCTGAAAAAGAACACGGCGTGGTAAGAAAGCATATTCTTATGTGTTTGGGTTGTGTCCTGTGGATGCTCTGTGTTTGATTATGTTTATTTGTTGATTATGTCTGTGTGTTGTTGATATTGGCAGCGTGATTTAATTCCCGTGTTGTGCCAGGAGGGTGGCGCTGAGCGGAGTTGTGGTTTCTGAGCAGTAGGTCATGATATGAATAGCCCATGTGTTTGTTTGTGAAGGAAGGATCTGAAGACTTGTTTACAGAGAGAGGCAGATCATAACCAGGTGGCAGTGCGTGATGTGAACCTCCATCTCGCTCATGATGAGCTCTTTTCAGACAGAGGTATGCTGACCTGCAGCTCTCAGAGCAGGCACTCAAGCTCTTGTGTTGTGTGTCTGGCAGGCCTGGATCCAGAGAGACATTTAGGAAAAACCCTGGCGGAGATGGAACCGTATCTGCATGAGGTCAGAGACACACAAACAACCACCTTCAGCTGCGTCTTCAGCTCAAGTGGTGCTTCATGACTTGCTGTTTTGGCATTTCTTCTGAATCGTTCTTTTAGATTCAGTCCATTATTGAAAATAATCAAATTACACTCAACAAAAATATAAACGCAACACCTTTGTTTCTGCTCCGATTTTTCATGAGATGGACTTAAAGATCTAA
>JAUCMT010000036.1:16658653-16668984 GCA_032357475.1 Enteromius thamalakanensis
TTTTCAAATGTTTATGATGATGCAATTTTGAACCCACCGGTGGGTTCGCGGGAGGCCGCAGAGTTAGAGTGGTTAATTACTTCTTTTGTATAGACATGTGAGACTGGAGATTTTCACTATGTTGATGATTTATGTGCCACATCATATTCGCTGTGTTACTGTAATTGAACGTCGTTTTGCAGTTTTGCACACAGTTTTTGTGTTATCTGTTACCATCTCACCACTGTATTTTTAGTCTTCAGAAAGCCAAAATGCCACCACGTCTCTGATTTGAATGAGGATGGTGCTTCTTCAATATCAACATCCACACTTGTTCTCTGCATGTAAAGCGAGTGGCTGTAAACAAAGTGGGACTTGAATCATCACATATTTTAACTGATTTTCGACCGGCTCATAGTGAATCGTTTCATCCCCATTCATAAGATGATGTGTTGGGTCACTGTTATTATCAGTGTCACTGTTTATATAATGACTAGAATTCTAAGAATCTAGCATTCTCTCCAGTCTTGATGGCTAAGGAAAAACAAAGTTGTTCTCGATTAAGACTTAAACTCCAGGCTTTGCTTAAGCTCAGAGTTCCCTGACTACAGTACAACACTGAGGGAGCCTAACAGAAATACAGGTGGAGATGGGGAGGTGGAGGGATGCTAGAAGAACAGTTGTTGGGACAGAGAAATTAGTGCTGCTTATATAGGCTTATAATGATGATTGACATGACTGAATGATTAGGCTCCTATATTTGGACCTTCATGTCATTGCATACTGTCCAAGTTTGGCACTACAATGCAGGGTCAACAGCACAAGTGGTGCTCCAAAACAGGATTTCATAACCAGGGTAAAAAGCTGTGCTGGTGGTTCTACATTGAATTACTCCCTGGGTTAGACCCCCTCTCAGTGCCCTCAATTATTGAAATGACTAGACTATTCATTATGTTTAATTTTTAGTACCTGATTTTTATATTCTACTGCAAATATGTATTGGTGTAATTGCTTAGCGTCATTCATCGCAAGAGCACAATGTTGTGTGCTCTCACTGTGCGGAAATGCTCCCTCACGAGATTGGTTTTCTGCGTGCAGATACTGTTCGTCTGGTTTTTATGTGCACTAGATTTGAAACTATTTAAACACCATAGTCACAGGTATGATAGATAATCGAAAACCTTTGAGGGGCGCAGATGATTTTTTTCCCCCAAGTGTTTGTGCTGCCCCCCACATGTCAAGAAAAAATGGCGCCCTGGGCGGCTGCCCCGTTCGCCCATGCAACCACCACTGGCTCATACTTCCAAATTAAACATGTGACACATACCTGGGGTTAAAGTGAGGTTTGGAACAATGATAACCCAGGGTTAAGCACAGTGTGAAAAGCCCTTTACAGTGTTTTAGGCTGTTTTCTTATCTAATACATGTTAGTTCACCAACCTGGTCTGTTTTCTGCTCGTTTTGGCTTGTATGGTCACAGATGAACAAAGCAGTATAACACCTGTATCCCAAAATGAATAAAGAATCATACCAACATTCAGCTTCTGTCTTTGAAACAGTTTGCAGTTTTCATGGTTTTTGGTCTTCAAGTCAAGTCAAGTCACTTTTATTTATATAGAGCTTTTAACAATACAGATCTTAGCAAAGCTATCAAATAGAACAGCAGAGTAATGGTAATGTATTATGACGAGAATTAAACTTTATTCATCAAATGCAGAGACAACAGATCCTGAGTTTGTCAGGACTTTTCTGTACTTATAACATTACTTAAACTTATATAAATAAACAACATGACATAAGCAAGAGAGCATTATGGCCGTACAACACAGTCTTGCCTGGTGATATTGTTTTTCATGATTCTAGTTAGACCTAGATCAGTCTAGATCAGATCACAGCTCTGTTCCAAAGCCTAACCAAGACGAAACATCAAAAGTAAATAATGTGAAGATTTTATCTTGCTTCATCTGACAATTTAAATTAATTACAGTGGGGCAAATAAGTATTTAGTCAGCAACTGTGCAAGATCTCCCTCTTAAAAAGATGAAAGGCCTGTAATATGAGAGACAAAATGAGAAAAATTATCCAGAAAATCACATTAAATAATTTTTAATAAATCAATTGGTAAATTCCTATGTAAAATAAGTATTTGTTCACCTACAACAAGCAAGATTTCTGGCTCTCACAGACCTGTAACTTCTTCTTTAGTCAGCTCCTCTGTCCTCCACTCTGTTACCTGTATTAATGGCATCTGTTTGACCTCGTTATCAGTATAAAAGACACCTGTCCACAACCTCAAACAGACCAAAGAGCTGTTAAAGGACACCAGAAACAGAACTGCAGCCCTGCACCAGTCTGGGAAGACTGAATCTGCAGTAGATAAGCAGCTTGATGTGAAGAAATCAACTGTGAGAGCAATTATTAGAAGATGGAAGACATACAAGACCACTGATAATCTCCATCGATCTGGGGCTCCACGCAAGATCTCACCCGTGGAGTCACAATGAACACAAGAACTGAGAGCAGCAATCCCAGAAGCACACGGACCTGGTGAATGACCTGCAGAGAGCTGGGACCAAACAGCTGGGAGGAAACATCATGCTTTGGGCTGTTTTTCTGCAAAGAGACGAGGACGACTGAATAGGGCCATGTATCGTGAGATTTTGAGTGAAATCCTCCTTCCATCAGTATTGAATGCCCAGTATCAGGGCATTGAAGATGAAACGTGGCTGGGTCTTTCAGCATGACAATGACAATGGCATTGAAAACAAAGGCTATATAACAAAGTATTGAGATCAAATTTTTTTATTGACCAAATACTTATTTTCCTCATAACTTGCAAATTCTTTAAAAATCCTACAATGTGAGAGAGGTAAGTGGGGGAACTTGCACAAACTTGGCTGAATATATACTTTTTTGCGCCACTGTTTAAAAAGTTGATATTAGTGTGTAGTCCAAATTAACTGCACTACATAATTAATAAAATGAATAACTATAATGTTATAGCTTTCAGAGAAGTATGGAGTTCATATCTGTGGGGAAGGAGGCGAGTATGAGACCTTCACCACTGACTGCCCGCTCTTCAAGAAGAAGATCGTCATGTAAGTAACAAACACCTATAAGAGTTGATACAGTATATCATAGATAGTTAGATCATGAAGGTGTGTTCTGTGTTGCAGTGACTCGATGGAGACGGTCATCCACTCGGCCGATGCCTTTGCCCCTGTTGGATACCTGCGCTTCACACAAATGCACACAGAGGACAAGGGAGAAGTACTATTCCACTTTAAGACTTCTAAATATTTCATTTGAGCTCATGGTTTTGATGCCAGAATAAATGGTTTCTTGCGGTATAGTTTCAGTAAATGCTCTATTTGTGCTGAAGATGCATGGAAGAACAAACCTGCAGAAATAAAATCAAGCAATAAATAAAAAGAAAATAAATTAATTAATAATTTAAGCTAGAACAAATACAAATAACCTGTAAATTACGTTAAGTCCTAAATTTACTTGTGCATTACTTTTCCATCTTTATTTTTGTACACATTTGTATGTTCTCTGATTTCGGTAATGGTCACATGACATGCAGCTGAACAAAATAAATATCTAATCTTTTTATTTTTGTTGATACTTTAAAGTGAAATGGAAAATTATATTTCAGTGTTTCTGCATTGTTTTGTGTTCTGCTGAGAAACTTTGCGTTCACTCAGAAATTTTTTATGATGGAAATAATATGATTGGGGGAAATCTTATATATCAAATATATATTAAGATTCATTTTTTTATTCTAGATTAATCTAGATTAAAATGGCTCATTTGAATTCTGCCAAAGGCATTCAGAACATGTGTGCTACCTAAATAATGACTAAAAGTAAAGCTCTATTCAGACGGGACTTCAAACATGGGTTTACTAAAAATAAAAATCATAATAGTTGAACTAAAGTAACACACATTAACATGATTTTTCTGTACTAGCCGTTTATCTTCACCATGGTATTTGTGATTATACTAATTGTAATCAATCTGAATGACTGAGCAATGAACGCATACATCACGGACGACAGGTGATAAGAATTGAAGCTCACACGTACAGTAGTTTAGAAAACAAGTCCCGTCCGAATAGAGCTACAGTGTAATTCAGCTAGCTATATATCCGCCCTAAGATATCAAAGTGAACTCATCATAGCTTGCGTGGTATAGACCCAGCTCCCAACCCAACTTTGTGAATAGATTAACAGCGATATTTTCTTTATCATGCGATAAGAGTCTCATGTTAATGCCGATAAAAGCCCACCACTAATATATATATATAACTCAAAATAAAATGCTTACTACAGAACAATGCACAACATGGCCATTTTACATGAAATGGTGTCATTGCTACTGCTGAGACATGCACACTGTTCTGAGTTTGTCCTCAGCAGTTCTTCTACTGCATGCCCAGAGATCCTGTTAGTGGTTGATGTAGTCTGTTAAGCAGCAGACTGCAGGGCACACAATGCACTCATTCACAGCCTCTTTGCCAGACCTCTTCTCTTTTTGTCCCCTCACATTGGCGACTTTGACGTCTGCAATATTCACCCGTGCCTGAAAGCAGGCCTGCCTTAACAAATATGTCCGGTCACATTATCCAGTGTGTGCTCAGGTATGCTGGGCGGCAGTGATAGCAGGAGGAAGGTTATTCGTGTGGATCTGTGTGACTTTGTGTCGAGGGTTTCCTCTAAGCACATCTATCACTGTTGTTTTGATGTCCTTAAGGAAGTGGGCGCTGTTCATGCCGACACGCTCCCGTATTTCTCCCCTCGTGCTCTGCATCTGTGTGGGTTTGTCTCATGCATAAGAATTCATGTTCAACACAATTGCTCATGTTATAATGTGGCATGAACCTGCTCCTGACATTCACACATGTGTGGAAGCCTGTTTTTGCATCATGATAAACAAATGAATGCTTTGGTATTTTGACATAATTCAAGACTGAGATACTGGTCATAAATATGAGAAAAAAATATGATTTTGTCTTAGTATCTAATATGTAGAATTTAACATTATAATTAATAATTATTTAATTTTATTATTATGGCATAGTATTTTGAATTTTAAATCTCAAATTTGAATGTTTGTATCATAATGACATCGTATGATGCGATTTCTATTTGTTCTTTTCTTTAGTGTGGTATGTAGCTGTGCGTGTATATCTGCAGAGTTAGAAAGCTCCCGCAAAAGAATTTATTCTATCTAAAAAAGAATCCCGATCCAGACCAGGCTAAAACACCTTATTAAAACATGCCCCCACACGTCTGCATCAAGATCTGGTAATATTTGCATAATGCTGTCCAAATCTTCACGCAAAGAAATAAGGCGAGGTTTGTGAGCTCTGTGTCTGTCACACGACTCTGTTCCTCTTTTGGGCTTGAACTGATTGGAGAACTAAGGACATTATTAATAGACATTATTAAGCTTTGAAAGCTTAACTTGCCATTATCGAAAGGGGTGCAACCCAGTCGCACGGCAGGTCGTGACTGTATCACGAAATTAGCATTTCATCTATTTATTTGTGTCAGGAACAAGATTATTTCGTTATTTAGTAAGTTCAGCACGTTTGTAAAACTAGGATTCCATTGGATTCATCTATTCGTGCTGGACTTACGAAAAATAGAGGAATAATCGTGTCCGTGCCATGAAAAAAAAACGTGCGAGAGGTGTTACACTTCCGATGCATGCTTGTAGTATTCAGCCAATCACAATGCACTGTGACAGCTGGCCAATCAAATTAGACTGTGCTTGTCGGAAGGAGGGACTTTATTGGAAAATTATGTATTAGAAAGAGGCGTAGAGGATAACATGTCAACACATCCAGTTACACCAAACAGTGATTTTTAAAATAGCATCATGACTCCTTTAAGATCTCATAAGTTATCTTTTGATCTCATGGTTATGACTTAGAATCATCATTTTAACTGGATCTCATAATTATGGCTTAGTATCTTCATTTAGAAGTTTTATCTCATAATCATGGCTTGAATTGGAATTTTTATCTCATTATGTCATAACATTTCATAATTTTTCATTGATCTCATAATTAAGACTTAGTATCACCATTTCAAGTTCATCTAATAATTTTATCTTAGCACCTTAATTATGGCTCTTTTTATATCATAATTATAATAAATTTTATTTAATGTTTAGCACAATGCGCATGTTCAGTGCAGCATGTGAACTGCACTGACTGATGTTACAGTAGCCATTAGTTGCAATATTCTGTCAGTATTTCCATAACCCAGTTTTCATTACTAACAGGTTTCAAAAAATCACAAAAATATCACACATCATAAGAGTAGTACAGAATAATGTGGTGTTCTGGAGTCATATGATAGATTCATGGGAGAAATCTAAGACCTTAATCATACTCAAAATTTCACTGAAGTGAATCAGACTGATACCCAGAAGCTGCTGGATGAGAAGCAGTAGCAGAATTATGTGCTTTATAGCATGCATGATGATGCTGCATTGTGGGATCTGTCCTCGCTCCTCATGAGAAGTTTAGAGACGAGCTGTATGTGTGTTTTGGGTCAGTCTGAGCTGCTGGCTCCGCTCAGCGCCGTGTTTGTTTATGCGTGTGTTCTGCTGTGTGTTGGTGGAGGATCAGGGGCTTGGAGGGGATAAAAACACATCGCGCAAGAAGGCAGCTCTCGCAGCCATGCGGCCTTTAGCGCGCCTTGCCGAGTCCTCACCCCACAGCGCAGGGGGATTCCTGCCCGCTCTGCTAGAGAAGCTCCCACACACAGCAGTCCAAAGGACTCTCCGTCACGCTGACAGATCGGCGCTGACACGGGCTCTGGAGGAAAGCGCTCCGGCCGCGAGAGGACGCCGGGGGGGGCAGCGTTTGCCCTGAATTAATGCTGCTCCTCCTCTGCGCTCGCTGCACAGACACACTGGAGGATAATTAATTTAATTATCATACGGCCAACTGCAGATGACAGCAGGACATTAAAGAGATCTGAAATATTTATTAAAAATGTGCTGTAATCAGGTGGTGTGCGTGCCGTTTAAGGGGGTCTTCTTGCTTATCATCACAAATGGTACTGTGAGAAAAAAACAAATACGAGAGTGATTTCTAGCCAAAACCCCCTGAGTGTGACCCCAGTGACACCTGAAAACACGTGTACAGTATTCACAGACATACAGAAGCCCAGCTTTGCTGCATAATGAACAGAAAGATGCTTTGGAAAATCATAATTATGCTAGAAAAAGTAATTATGGGATATTATCACTTGACATCTCATAGTTTTGATGTTTTATCACAGTTTTATCTTTGTATCATAACTTTGACACTTGTTTCAGAATTATATAATAGTATCTGATAACTACAAATAATAATACAAATAATGACAACTTCTTCAATTGAGGTCCCCATCATTAATTATGTACTGAAAAGTGATATTATCTCATAATTATGCTTTTTTTCAACACTTGTGTAATATTTATGAATGCATGTTTTCTTCCACAGTGACATGATCATCATATTCCTTTATTTTGTGGAGTATGAGCCTGCAGGTTGGCTGATCAAGCGTGTGTTTTCAGGGGTGTTTGTGTGATTTATTCTCCTGCAGGGCTCCGGAGGGCGGCTGCTGCCTCTCACTAGATGTCCTTGCCAGAACGCCATTGACAGGATGACAGAAGAGCTGGAATATGCTGATAAAACTCCAGACGTCCAGGGAGGATGTCCATCAAACACTGAGCGCAGTTGTCAGTCGGAGCTGGGTGAGATGTGTGTGTGTGTGTAAGAGAGTGTGTTCATGCACTGACCAGTCTTTAACAAAATAAAAAGACCAAGAGACTGCATCAGGTTTCCAGTTGGCTCTGTCGGGGACAGCCCTGGGTGATGCTGTGTTTCTGGGTATGAACCATGTGTTTGGAATATTACCATCGTGAATTCCATGGTGTTTAGATATTCTGTAGTGGATTTCTGTATTATTTTAATAATTCAGTGTCATGATATTGTCCAGGCCAGAGTCACAAGCGTACAGTATTTGAAGGGCCTCTCCCGGTGACAGCTCTGCTTCAAGACGAGTGTCAATAAGTACAGTTAGCAGTGTATTATTGTTTAATTATTATTATTATTATTATTATTAAATGGTAAATATTAATAAAAATAAAAGCAATCAGGATTCTAAATATTATAAGAGCTGAATGGTTTTTATTCTTATAAAGGCTTTTTTAAACTTAGTTTTTTTTGTACCGAGATACTATTATAGCTTCATATTCTGAATTGGTTTTCATTTTTAGAATCTGTTATTATTAGTATTTTAGTGTTTTAAGGAACAAAATTGTTTTGGTATAAAAAACTCATATATCCTGATATAGCGAATACGATTTTTTTAACTCACAATTTATACCTGATAAATATTTTAGGCCTTGAAAGTTTAAATAAAACTGTGTATTTATTATAAAAATGACAGTGGAATAATACTATTTTGTTAATTTTCATGATTTTTTTTCCAAGTATCGAATTCTTGCTAGTTAAAAGGCTGAATTACATATAATATAGCAAATATCTGTATTTTAGTGCTTGTTTGTCTTATTTTAATTGATTTTAAGTCATGTTCAGGCCTCTTGACAGTCACATGCCTAACTAGTCCGTTACAGTAGTGCTGTAATTACTGTGCTGACAGACTCTTTCACAGTAAAGGTCATTGTACACGCTCCGAAATGTTCCTCACGTGTTGTGTCCGTTTTGATATGAAATGATGACAGATACAGAATCACACACAAAAACTTGGGAGTTAGTGTGCAAGGACCTTTAAACTCTCTCAGAGGAGTAGCATTATCACTGGATTGGTTGACTTTGTGATTGTAGTTGATATGAGCTCTGCATCACAGTACTCACTACTCGTGTGTAAAGTACTAGATGTGTGTGTGTGTGTGTGTGTGTTAAAGGCTCGTCCAGGAGTCCGGCAGGCTTCCAGTGGATATCCGGTCTAACAGCGCCTCACTCCGAGCACCCAGACGTCCAGAGCCAAACCCGGCACGTCTTCACACTCCTGCAGAGTAAGAGAACTGCACTCTTTTCTCTCTCTGTGAGATCACAGCATACTGTAGATGTAGTGTGCTGAATTTACCCCGACGACTGTGAAGAAATAACGAAGAACGCCGATCGCTGCTTCTGTTCAGCCCATCAAACGCTGACGGCAAATAGGCCTTTGTTCCAAACACGCTTTCATTTTCCCTGGTGTTGTGCTGGCAAAATGCACTGTTAAGAGGTACAGAGAGCTCTTTATTCGGTGGCCGTACTTTTCTTCACTCGGCTCGTTTGGATGGGACTCCGTCACGCCGACAGACGCTTCAAATTAAAGCCGGAGAACGAAAGGCCGTTTCTATCGCCCGCAGAACTTTTAAAGAGTGGCCCGTATGAGCAAAGAGAAAAATCGTAAGCAAGAGCGGCTGGAGATGAAAAGCATATTTAATGTTTTTCATCTTACTTCACCAAACAGCCTTCACAGCGCTGAGACAATATTAAACAAGTTAATATTTAATGAGCGGCTTTCTTGTGCGCTGAAACGCAAACGCCTGCGAAGGAAAAACAAACTTGACGCCGTGTGAAATTCTAATGGGCTGCGGTTCCTCCATTGTGCGTGTTTTTACCAGAGCGTGTTCATGTCCTGTGTTTATGCCAGTTTGAGCCTGAGGTGAGAGTCAGAGGATCCTCAGAAGTTCAGCTGCAAACTTTTCTAACGAGATCTGAGCAGCTCTTTGTTTAATTGACCGGTGTGTGTGTGTGTGTGTGTGTGTTGGCAGGACAGCTGCATGAGAAAGGCCTGCTAATCAAGCATGTGCTCCTGGTTCATCTCTACGTGAGCGACATGGAGAACTTCAGTCAGATCAACTCGGTCTACTGCACCTACTTCACTCACAATCCTCCAGCCAGGTGAGCCTTCAGACAGGGCAGGAACCGCTGTGATAGTGAAAGGGGATACAAATGATAGGATTTTTAGACAACACACACATGATGCATTGTAAAAGTACATGAATGCATTAATTAGGCTTTATGATGCACGTTGTGTATGATCTTGTAAATAATGTTATTGGATAATATTATTGGATTTTCACAGCCATTTTTTAGTGTTTTATAATGAGAGTGCACTAAGGCATTAAAAATAATTATAAGTCAACTATAAATCAATCACTTTTCTTCAGACAGAGGCTGTGGTATCCGTAACATTTTATTTAAACTTATATTCACTTTGTTTTATACATGTGTACACACACACACACACACAAATGTTGGTTTTTGTGATTTATGGGGACTCTTCATAGGTGTAATGGTGTTTCTACTGTACAGACTGTATGTGGTATTG
>JAUCMT010000036.1:16669084-16688364 GCA_032357475.1 Enteromius thamalakanensis
ATTTTGATATGTTTACAGTAGGAATTTTACAAAAAATCTTAATGGAACATGATCTTTACTTAATTTCCTAATGATTTGTGGCATTAAAAAAAATCAATAATTTTGACCCATGCAATGTATTTTTGGATATTACTACAAATAAACCCCAGCGACTTAAGACTGGTTTTGTGGTCCAGGGTCACATATGGTTCCACAAAGAATATTAGCCAGCACAGTTGTTTTCAAACGACGATAAGAAATATTTCTTGTGCAACAAAACAACATGCAAGCGTGATTTCTAAAGGATCATGTGAGACAGGACTGCTGAATATTCAGCTTTGCCTTCACAGGGATAAATTACAAATGTAAATAAATTCAAAAACAAATTTTAATTTTAAAATTCGTCTTTTTAAACGCATATAGACCTACATAAGCAACATTTTCTTTAACAGAAATAATGACCCATGACATGAAAAGTTTGGGATTGCTGTAACATGTATACTCAGCCGCAGCTGGAACTCAATTGCACAACCCCTATTTGCACTGCTCTCTGCTTGATAGATAACAGCGTGTTGTTCTCTTACAGCACCAGCATGGTTCATAAATCTTTGGAAAAGCTTCATTTGATCTCTTTTGTCATTTTGCCTAGACATATCAAAAACCAGGTGCTATAGTATATAAAAGCCTCTTTCCACTAAACACTTAAAAAGGGCGAAAGAACTTTATTGTTATGCTCCCTACTATCAGGAATCAAGGCCATCAGAGTTCTCGCATAAGTGTTAGCAAACAATGTTCACCCTGAACCCAGTCTCCTCTCCTAACAAGCCTGTGTCATCCTGAGAAAGAACTTTGAGAGCTCACAACTTCAAACAGTAACAAATATAATGAGCCTGAAACATTTTTTCCCCTTAATAATTTCAACCAGATACACAATTACACAGTGGCATCTTATCAAGGGAAAGCAACTGATCATGTTTTATTGATTTTGAGCTGCTAACAACGTAATTAAAGCTTAAATGTATATCAGTTCTAAATTATAATTGGAGTGTTTTGAAAATCAGATTCTGATGATGTTCTTCCTTCCTTTTTCTTTACTTCATCAAACTAAAGAATGACCTAAGGTATGCACTTCTGTGGAAAGCACCTGAAAGATACTAACACAGCCAAGAGAGCAGGAAGCAGCTTGTCACTCATTGGTATCCATTCACACCCACACACACACACACTGGCGCCTTAAGGACATTTCAAACTGTAGTTTGTACCGCCTACAGATTTCTTTAGTTATAGCCCACTATAATGCTAAAGCATTCATTTTAGCTACATTAATATAATTAGATCTGTTAAAACCAGATACGTTTGTAGAATATTAGAGGAAATAAATAAATGGTTCTTACCTGTTTTCTCTCCTCTAAACTTTCCAAATCACAGTACAAAGCTTCATTCACGTACACACAACCCAAGGCGCACCAGCGTATCAGTTGAACAAGTCGATCAAACCTGTCTTTCCAACACATCACCTTCTCAGTTCTGACTTTTTAGTGTCAACTGCGAGAGATCCTCAATCTTGTGACAGATAGGAAGCGCAAAATTCTCTTTCTCCATTCGCTGACCCCAAAACACTGGCCTGTCCGACACGTGTGGACTCAAACAGCTGTATCAATACGCAGGGAACACGGTAACACAACTATCAGTCTCTCACTGAGCACTACAGCGCTTGCCGAGATTGTCATGAGCTCTTGCATTAACACCATCAAGGTTACTATGAAATCATTTGTAGTGATGCACAGGCTGCTCTGGGAACTCAGTAGAATTCCCACACAAAATGAAATTGCAAGTGAAGCAATCAAATAAACCTATAAACCTGTTGGACAGCTTTCTGTTCCAGAAAAACCATGTGAAAGAACATTTTTTTTGTGTTAACAGGATGTCAGTGTAATAATGTATTTTGTAATCATTTTACTTTGCGGTATAGTTTAATACTAATAGCATGTTCTTTAAGCCAGTTACAAAAACTGCTTATTTTAAATTCACTTTATTTTTATGACAATACTGTTCATTTTTGATGTAGTATGATTTCACACAGGTATAAAAACAAACAAACCATTTTTTAAATCTGTTTTTACTGGTTAGGCACCAGACTGATAAGAAATAATGAAATAATATGAAATATCACCCTGGTTTGACCTTGGTTTGTCAGGTTAGGAATATCAAGGTTATTTAGAGTTTCTGTTCTAGGTATATCTAACTAGATTTCCGTTTTGTAAATGTAACTTGCTATGCACTTTATTCAGTCATTAATCTCTTATTCAGAGTCTCTCTGTTTGTTTTCTGTACAAATCATTCACAGACACTGCCATGCCATTAGTTAAATGGACAGAATAACCTGCTGTATGTACTGTCAAAGGTCTAGACGAAACCTGACCCACAAACACAGACCACACACACAGGTGGATATTGATGTTCAAGAGACCAGACCATGTCATCGCATGTATATGTGGCTTAGAACAAGGATGTTGCTATAACAGACCAGTGCAAAACACTTCTTGGGAGTCCAATTAAAAGAAAACAGTTTTAAGTATTGAAAATCACCAAAAATAGGTCACGAACTTATTTCACTGACCCAAGATATATGTAAACCTCAGATTCTTTTTCACACTGAGAGCTCACATACTTTCCTTTCTCGAGTGCCACAGAAACACCATTCTGTGGCTCAATTTATTACCCTGCTGTATTCTCTGGAGCTCCATTACGATTCTAAGGCGCTTTGACACTCAGAACTTGGCATTTAAAAGTGCTTTCTTCTCACCACTGAGCCCAAATAAGAAGCTATATCAAAAGCCCTGTCCAGTCACAAATGAGCACAGACAGTTACTGGCTGAGACATGGATATAAGTGATCTGATTCCACTGTCACAAAAAATCGCTGCTGAAAAGATTATGATCATTAAAAAAAAAATAAAAAAAAGTGTTGTGCCACGCCTACTGATGTAAATTAATCTTTAGTGAGTTTATTGAGATCTAAAAAAAATCTATTGATGGTGTTCACTGAGACAAAATTATGATTTTGTTAAGAATTGGTCAATGACTTTTGGACTCAAAAAGTCCAATTCAACTGAATTAATTCAGTAACAAAATCTATATTTTCCTTACACTTCTAAATTAAATTACATCTAAATTATTATTTCTAAACATAATAAATCAGATAAAAAGTTAGTTTCTTTTGGCTTATTAATTAATAAATTTTCAATAACAGATATTTTTAAACAACACTATTAATAGGTATCATGATAAAATATATTTCAAATTTCTAAATTTACAGATACAGTCGTATTTGCATTTTAATATATTTATATTATACATATTATATATTAATATAGCATTTTAATATATTTTAAATTAATTATTATATGTGGACAAATATGAGCATCATGTCATAAACCCAGTTGCTATTTGACATTTATTCAAACAAATCCAAAACAAGACCCGCACTACCAAAAGGGGATCACATCCATTTCAAAATGACTCATAAAACTTGAAGCAGTTGCAGTGCAGTACTCAAGTGGACCATAGAATATGCGATAAAGAAGGGCTCAGTAACCTAGACGCATACCCACACCTGCAGAAGTGCTGACACATAAAAACACCTGCCACTTAGCAAAAGTAACACATCATCCTTGAACATCTCTGGCCGAAATGTGCCACAAAAAAAAAAAACACACAAAAAAAAACAGCCACGGGCAGCATAGCAACAACATCCTGTTCAGCATACCAAAAGTAGAGCTCACTATTGAGCGCAAGACAACTAACTCCAGACGCCGTTATCGATTAGTTGTAACCCGTTTCGTGACGAGAAACAGCAAGAACTGACATGCTTTTACCATGAAAACACCACGTCACTTACAGTCCTCACTGGCTCCAAACAAGCATGCATGAAAACAGCAGAAAACAGCCAAAGGGTGAGCACATACTTACACTAAATGAACACACACACACACCAACTCACACCAGGTGAATCAAAACGAAACGACTGCAGTCTCTCTCTTACCAGATCATCCAGGATGGAGACAGGGAAATCAAACATGCACATCTTCACAGGCTGAGCCAGGGCTTTATGCAGGCTGAACAGAGATTTGGGCTCCATCTTACCCGATGGAGAGAGTGCAGGCTGCTGTCCAGGCGCCTGCTTCATATTAGGGGAATGCTGCTCCCCCTTGTCCGCTCTCTCATTGATACACAACTCCCTCCCTCCCTCTCTCTCCCTTTCAGGAGTGAGTGCACAGGCGGTGCACACTAAAACTACTCGCCTCTCTCTGTGTTTTTCTCTTTACTAGTTACACGCAGCACAAACAGGAACTTGCTGCAGCTGTCACTAACACTCAGCTGTCCTCTATTTCTCTCACATCAGGAGACGGTAAGGAATCTGAATCGACTCGACCTCCTCCCAGCGCTTCCTTTCGCACATTGTCTCGCTCTCTAACAATCTCCTAACCATGTAAACACCCACACCCATACACGCAACGTAGGTATGCAGGTAGATCTTGCTTTAAAATGCAGTGTCTCTGCAGAACTGTGTCTCTCTCTCTCTAGCTCTTAAGGCATCGCATTCAAGTCCACGGCTGTCGCTCACACACTGCTGGTGAAGATATAGACAAGTTTGGCTGGGTGTTTTCAGTGTTCTGCTGTGCTTTTCCCCTGACGTGCCCCTTAGAGACAATGTGTTTGTGTATCTGAGAGCGCTTCGCCAGTGGAAAAGTGCTTTCTGGCTCATGTGCTCTGTGCATTTTGTTCGAGCAACAAACAAAGTGCCCAGAGTGTGTTTTCACTCACGTGACCAGTCTGCCCAGTGACCTGTGCAGCTGGGAGTCTGGGTCTGGATCCTACAAAACACACACACACACACATAAATGGCCGACATACACTCGGATCCATTAAAGAGTTGAAAAAAATTGCATTGCCCTATCTAGGTCACAAAGCTTGTCGGTCACAACAGCTGTCCTATACTAAAACAGCCTTAACCATAACAGTATGTGAGAAACACATGCATCCATCATGCAACAGGATAAAGACATTAACCCGCATAGCACACAGTTCGATATCGGAGGGTTGCATGTGATGATTATCTAACGCAAGCATAGTTGAGGACCACGGGGAGGTGGCACTTTATTATGAAAGCACAGACTGTGGGAACTGTTTTGAAATGCAGAGGATATCCTACGCAGCCATAGAGAGATGTGGTTGCCATGGAGACAGCAAACGCTCAACCTTTGAAAAGAGATGCCTAGAGGAACTGCAATAAAGTCCACAGAGACAACTGTATTTGCACAAGAGCGCCATATCTCACCACAAAGACGTTTGCACAAAAGCAGTTTCTATTTCAAATCCGTCTCAGATTTGGGTATTACAGTTGGGTTTGTAGTCTGGTGACATTTAGAATTCACTTTGAATATGCACTAACATGTCTCGTCTGCATTTGTGTCATTCCATTCACGTCCAGACATGTGCAAGTTTTCTTGTGAACACATGGATTGTTGAAACACTACCTCTCAAGTATCATGGCTTTAACGGCTCAAACTTGAAACGCAGACCAAGCAGAAGCAAACTGTAATTACGGACAATTACGAACAATATTAGAATTCTATACAATTTTATCTTCATAAAAAATAGAACACTGAAACTAAAATCAAACTTAGGAATCACAACAGTGATAAATATTATATTGCTAATACAGAGGATCTGGATTATTAGCATTAAAACAATAGAGGTTCTCTAAATGTAAAAAAAAAAAGAACATGCATAATTAAATACCTGATTAAATGTTTAGGGTAAGTCAGATTTTTATAGCAATTAATACTTTTATTTAGCAAGGCTGCAATATTGTTTGTTTGAACTTTATAGTCATTAAAGAATCAAAAACCTTATATAAATTGTAATATTATTATTTTTTATTGTGTTTTTGATTATATACATGCAGCCTTGGTAAGCATAAAAAGACCTCTTTTAAAAAACTAAAAAAATTCATACAGCCTCCAAACTTATGAATGGTAGTGTATTATGTAATACAAGCCAGTAATCACTATGAAGTCAATATTGTGCATCTCTTATTATTATCATGCAATGTGATGCTTAAATTGCAAATCACTTCAAATGTACATTTTACTGTAGAAAAGACTTTGTAGCATTTAGCTTCCGTTGAGGTGAACCTATTATTGTATTTTTGTTTATTGCATTATTTCATAACACTATCTAACTAAGATCTGTGTGTTGTAGAATAAGAGGTAATAGAAGGGCAGGAAAGGAAGCACAGTTTCTGTCTGAACACACACAGAGATCCAACTCCACACAAAGACAGGACAGGGTGGTGTTGGAGAGGAACTGTTGGAGCCGTTCACTTTAATGTTCCACTCGACCTCAGGACACTGGCAACGAACGAAATCATGAAGAAACGTTACACGTAGATGGGAAACTTCTCTCTCAAGATAAAATTTTCCAAGGGCAGTGCTTCAACAGCAACATGTTAAAGCAGACAGATTTTAACTGCGTGAAGACAGCTACTGTTAAGAATGATTCTATTAAAATTGTATCCTTTCTAGACATTCCATGCAAGATGAATCTGTTAAGTGGCATTAAACTTATATATGATATTAGCAATAACTGCATCTATTAGACCTCTAACTGGAAGACCAATGAGACATGTGGTGACAGATACACATGCTATTGCCAAAGAGGATGCCACAAAAATTCTGCATCCTCTTTATTGTGCAATGACTTGTCGATTATAATACGCTGTAAACAACTGTCTGCACATTCTTAAAAGCTCTTCCTTTGTTTATAACATCAGTTAAACAATTCCCCCTTTTCCTGAAAGAACATTTTCCATTTGCCAGTTTCCATATCAATACACACACACACACACACACACGTTGTTTTTTGTGATTTATGAGGACTCTCCATAGGCGTAATGGTTTTTATACAGGATAAACTGTATGTGGTATTGCCCTACACTGACCCTACACCTAAACCTACCCCTTACAGGAAACTGTGTGCACTTTTAGATTTTCAAAAAAAACACCATTTAGTATGTTTTTTAAGTCTTTTGAATTACAGGGACACTGAAAATGTCCTCATAAACACCTTCATATTGTAATACCTATGTCATACCCATGTCATTATACACATCTGTGTCCTCATAAACCACATAAACACACACACGTATGTATATATATAATATATCACTATATTTTATATTTATACATGTACAAAAACCATAAAACCATAGCACTTGCATGACAAGTCTCAATAATTAACAGAATTATCAAAACTTTCAAATAAAAAAAATATTTTTAAAGACATTTTATTAATTATCTGTATTTTTACATTTTTTTTGGTTATTTTAAGCACATCAAGTTTAAACTAAATTACTGAAATACAATAATTCAGAAATAAAATACAATGATTTATAGTTTAATTTATTTCACTTAACATGTATATTATTTATTAAGTAACTTGCTTCTGTTGTCCTCATTTGTTAGTCTCTTTGGATGAAAGCTTCTGCTGGAATTAAAAAAAAAGAAGAAAAAAATTAAACGAAAAAAAAAAAATCTCTTTACTTATTCCCTCCCTTTCTAGCTTGTACTTATTTGAAGAACGCCAGAGGCTGGTATTACGAGCACTTCCTCTGTGTGTTCGCCTCTTTAAGATGAAACACTTGATATATTTCCCAGTTGTGAGTTGCTGTGGATAAAGGCGTCTGTGGAATGACTGAATGTAGATGTGATGCTGGACGGCTCAGCGTGTGTGGTTGTGTCCGCAGGGTCTGTGTCCAGGCGTCTCTCCCGCTCTCTCAGCAGCTGAGGATGGACGTTCTGCTTCACGACGGGACGGTGGCCTGTGAGGAGGACACTGCACCTCAGAGAAACACGCTTCACGTCCAGAGTCTGTCCCACTGGGCCCCGGCCAACATCGGGCCCTACAGTCAAGGCGTGCAGGTACAGCGAGAGCGACTGGGTCATTTTAAACTTGGATGAGACTCTGTGAAGGAACTGGTAAAATAATGAATTACTTTCTCATGTAGAAGGAAATATCTGAGTTACTTTTTCAAATAAAAGTCAGTCAAAAGTAGCGTAACACATAACTATGTAACACATAATTGGTTAGTTTTTTAAAGAGTAACGCAAAAGTAGCTTGTTCAAGCTCCCTGTACAGAGAGGATTGGTACGACTGCAGCACTGCGATCGCTCTATATGTTAATCTGTGTTGAATTAGCACACAGCGAGCGTAATATCATAAATTCAACAGCTCAATCATGAGTAAATGCACTTCCACAGCCCATCACACATGACAGCCAGGCCTCCATGTTACTTTTGTTAAATTGGAGCGCTGTAGACAGTTCCTCATATTGATATAATTAGCCCCTCGCTGTGCCCCCCGCCTCGTGAAGCTGATGAGAAACGCTTCTGCTGATGGCGCTTGTGCCGCACACAGATACCTTCCCAGGAATAATCACCGATTCATGCCTATATTTAATGTAGGGCAGGGAATAGCTGAAGTTAGCCAGAGCACTTGTGGGCCGCCACTGCTTTAAGATCAAATGCATCATACTGTAGATACTGCCAGAAAAACAGTGTTCATTTATTCACATTGAGACTCTTATGTAGCTTTTTGATTCATATTTTTGGGATTTTATATATAAATAAAGTTTGCCAGTAAATTTTTTCTTGATATTTCTAAATTGTTTATTATTTTTTATTTCAGTTTTAATTAGTTATTTTAGGTCATAGTTTGAATTTCAAAGAAATTCAAGTTAAAAATAAGATTATATTCTATTTCACTTGATTTTTATCTCCAGTATATTTTGTCTCTTTATAATGTTATTTAACTAAAAATACATAATTGCTACACATATGTAACTTTATATATATATATATATACATATTTTAAGTTTTAGTAATTAACAAAAAACATGTTTTTGCCAGTTAATTTGCTTGATATATCTAAATTGTTTATTATTTTTGAATTCAGTTTTAATTTGATGCTTTACTTCATACAGTAGTTTCAGTAAATTCACTCCATCAAATCCAGTAGTTTAAGTCCACTAAGTCTGGTTTTAGATAATAGCTACACATATAAAAAACATATATAAAAACATAACTATAGCTTATTTTTAATGCTGACATATCTTTATCGTTCTCAGGGTTCTCAGCTAATGTCTATTGTTAGAAAATAGGTTCATTTGAAGATATTTGATCTAAATCAAATGTAAAATAATATTGAATTTAAATGCAATTTTTTTGAAGTTTCAGCAACAAACTCCGATTTCAGCCCCTCGATGTCAGATGTACATGAAACGCTAAACTCATTCCACTATCAGGAGGGTGCTTGTGGGAAGTCTTTGTGTAATTGCCGAGAGCGTGTTGGTTCTGTTGTGTAATGTGAGGGATCCTTATCAGATGTGATTTACCAAATTCGTTAACCTTTGCGTTCGCGTAGCTTCAGGCCCTGAGCGCCGTCATTTAGATGAAATTAAACGCTCTGTGTGTTTTTTGTTTTCTCAGTTTCACCCTTGATTAGTTCGCGCGCGGCGAGGTCACGTTTAGCATAATAGTCCCTGCGTCCTTAATGAGGATTTCTGGACGTCTGACAGATTCTCCTCTGCCTTCAGAGACGTCTCGCCAGATCCTCTGCGCTTGTTTTCATGTTTATGCAAATCACAGTTTATCATTAAGATTATAGCGTAACATATTTACGTCCAGCAGACATATTTTACTGGACTGTGTTGCTTTTAGTGTCTGTAGAAAACTCTTCTATGAAGTTATAGAGGTATTTACTGCAATTTTGCCAGAACAAGTTTTGGAAATGTTATCGTATGTGACCCTGGGAGCACAAAAACGGCCATAAAGGTCAATTATAAACATCCCCTCCATTGATGTCTGGTGTGTTAGGAGAGGATAATATCTGTCTGAGATACAACTATTAGACAATCTGGAATCTGAGGGAGCAGAAACATCTAAATACTGAGAAAATCGCCTTTAAAAATGTTCAAATGAAGTTCATGCTAATGCATTTTACTAATCAGAGAGGAAGTTTTGATATATTTACAGTAGGAAAATTACTTATTTTCATGGAACATGATCTTTACTTAATATCTTAATGATTTTTGGCATAAAAGAAAAATGTATAATTTTGACCCGTACAATGTATTGTTGTCTATTTCTACAAATACAGTTTATGTGTGCTGCTTGTATGCTCCAGGAACACATCTCATGTAAACATCTGGTGTAATATCCTTTGTTTGCTGGTTTATATGTTATAGTATTTTTTTAGATGGTTTTCTCCATGAAAATACCCTAAGATGGCATTCAATAAAATTATACTACACTACTATCCAGCAGGCATCTGAGGTTGCCAGATCTACTGAGCTATGATCAAATGATATTTGCTGCTACATTAAGACAAATATTGTACACCTTGCTAATATCGCGAGTCTTCCGGCGTAAGCTCTCAAACATTTTTCCAAGAGAAGGGTGGAAAAATCAATTTTCTCTCATAACAGACGATTAAGCTCGTGTGTTGGCAGATGGTTGGAATTGACCCTTCATTAACCAAAGTCGTCGTTAACAGCAGGAGTTGTAAATTGTGCGTCGCTGCACACCTTGGTGATTTAATGTTTCACGTTCCCTAAAATCCCTTCAGGAGCGCCAGCCATCGTGATGGAGTCCGCACGCCAACAGAAGAGCTGTGTTAAATCACGATCCGCACGCTACCCTGAGACCTGGCAACCGCCGCACCGCGCTTTAATAATCCTGTTTAACATCCGCCTGCATCCTGTAGTCCTGTTAGTCCCAGTTTTGGGAATACGCCCACTCCGTCGGGAGGGTCGCTTTATTCCTTGCGCGGCCCTGCAATTGGATTTGCTTTGGGAAAAATCACAATCTGACGCCCACAATTAGCGTCGAAGAGAACCTCTGCTGCGGGAACATTTCAATAATCTTCTTAAAGCGGGCGAAGCCATTAAAACAATGAGGCCGGATTCTCCCGCATGAACGTAGCTGCTCCTGCCGCTCAGATAACGAACGCTTCCTGATTAACAGAAACTCCTGGATGATTCATACTCGACTGAAAGACAAAAGTTTGGGACCACTGAAGACTCGTCTGCTCACCGAGGCTCTGTTTGATCAAAAATACACTACAAGCAGTGCAATAGTATTACAGTTTTAATATATCTTGTCATTTTAATTAGTTATCGTTTTTTTCTTGATTTGGATATTTTTTTGTAAATTTTATATATATATTATTTTTTTTTTTTTTTAATGTTTTTTTTTTATTTTTACTGTATTATATAAACCAAGCAGACACTTTATATTTATTTATTTTTATATTTAATATATAAATGATATCTTTATTGTCTTTATTGCATTGAAGTATGCTGTTACACTGTAATGCATTTCTGTGATCTTCAGATCTACTGCTCAACAAAGATTTCTGATTATATTAATGTTGATCAAGGATACATTGAAAATATTTATATTTCAGTGACAGTTTTCACAAAAATATTGAGCATTTTCTTGAGTTTTCAACACTGATAATAATCAGAAATGTTTAAGCAGTAAATCAGTGTATTAGTATGATTTCTGAAGATCATGTGACGCTGAAGACTGAACATCACAGAAACACAGATTCACACAGCAATAATTTTCCACATTTGTACAGTATTTTTGATCAAATAAACTCCTCATTGTTTCAGCTCTTCTGAACGTTAGTGTGTTGTGGTGATCACGTGCTGGTGTGTGTTGTGTGTGGAAGCCGCTTCAATTAGCAGATTCAGTTAATGATGCTCGCTGGGCAGGAGGTGCGCTGTGTACAGATTAATTAGAACATTTAGGTTAGTTAGTAACGCAGCTAAATGAGCGGCGTCTCTGAGGAGGAGCTCATCAGGGCCCGCGGTGATCTCTCTTCGCCATAATCTATTAAAGTGCTGCTTTTATCTCACTGCGCCCTTGTCATATTTTATGGATTTTTTCATAAACACTGCCTATACTTCATAAATGTCTCAATTTTCTAGTCTATTAACATTACTTCAGAAGCAGTTGATAAAAGAGGCAGGCAAGCATGAAATAATGCCCCAGTAATACGCAGCGCTGCAGGCTAGAGCAGTAGGGCACGAGCCGCGCTCAAACAATGCTAGGATGCTATCAGCTCTAATAAAAGAGCCAGCGATCACTTACCGCCCGAGAGAGACGAGAGAGACGGGGGCGGCGGGGCTCATGGGCCGGTTCAGCTGAAGAAAAATGAGCTCTTCTACTGTCCTGCTTTCATCACCAGACATGTCTTCACTCTATGAGCTCTGAGGCTGCAGGAAAATCTCCTGTAAAGTTGTCCAGATTATGTTCTTAGCAATGCATGTTACTAATCAGAAGAGTTACAGTAGCACACTTACAAAATATCTTCTAGAACAGGATCTGACTTCATACCTTAAACCTACCCACACCACCAAAACCTGTCCCTAACCTGCGGCCCTGCTCATAAATACTGCCACATTTAATAATTATATGCACCAGTCGAACAATACCTAAAAAGCAAATATATTTTTAACAATGTTTAATATATTTCTGAAAATTGTCTACAAATGCAATCAAAGCTTCTAAATCTGAAACGAAACATTTAATGCTACTGGACTAATGTTAGAAATCTGTAGCTACATCTGTTTATGGAAGAATGTAATGAAATCTTTTTTTACATTTTAGTAAATGACTTCATATCACTAATTAAGTGAGAGAATGTTTCATACAATTGGTTCAGTGCTAATGAAACACTATTAATATAGCTACTGGTAATCAAGGTGGACTTTCAGTACTAAATAAACACTCGGGTGAATGATATTTAATCATTTGATTTCATTGTTTCACATTTAACAGATATATAATAACAGATACCAGTAAACAGTGAGGATGAGTGAGTGAAAAACCAATGCCTTGAAAATAAGCATCTGCATCAGAGTATCAGCCGGTCACATCTGAATTGATATAAAAAGCCAAGTCTAAACCTAACAGTTTGAGTTGATCATTCAGATGAGTCAGAGTTTTGAATCAGTTCAAATGAATCAAATGATTTGAGTCTAAACAGCCCAAATGATTAATTCTGCAGGAAATCAATCACACAATACCTGCCAGAAAACAGGATTTCTAGAAGAGGTCCTACTTCCTCATGAATAATTGAGTAATAAGCGTGTTCGGCGTGCTGTCCGGGGAGCGAGCCCCAGAGGTGTCCCCCGGGAGGAAGGTGAGATACGATGAATGATTGTTTAAATAGCGTTTCCGGCGACGCAGACCGTAGTGAAGCACTAACCGTTAACAAAATAAGAGAATGGAATAAATACAAGATAGACTATTTATTATTAAATGCAGAGACGTCTCTGAACCAAACGACGAGGATCCCTGGAAATCAGGTGTCCTCAAGCAAAAGGTGACAGAGACAAGGAACCGAAACTCCATACGTGGAGGAAAAAAAACCTTGGGAGAAACCAGGCTTAGTTGTGTCTAGTTCTCCTCTCTTTCTATTTCCAGCGGCAAAGAATGAAGAGACCGGGGAAGGGGGTGTGCATTATTATAATGAAGGAAAGCTCTTGGCTCTGATAGGGTAATCAGGTAATAGGCTGACTGGAGAATGATGTGTTTAATCATTCATACGTGCTTCTCCCCAAATTTGTTTGCAAACATCATTTAACACAATTGTTTAAATGCACCCGTATGAATGAAGCAGTCAGATTACAGACAGTCTTTACTTTTATAAGTGATTCTCAAAAGAACATGTCTATATTATTCATTATATTCCTTGCATAAGCCATTATATTCACTTAAACAAAGTGAAGCATGTTTTAGAAACTCTTAAAATAAATAAACGCATAAAAACGTATCTTATTATTTATTATTATTTAATTTATAAATCATATTTATGTTGAAGATTATATCTAATTATATGTAATAATCTAAATGATACTTAAAAAACAAAATGTTTGCAATATGTATTTTTTTGCACAGTATTATGATATATATATATATAATTTGCCAACTAAATGATATTTATTTGTTTTCTGCACAGAATGAGACTTTCTCTTTAATATAAAACAATAATTTTACAATAAAATGTTTGTAATATGCAATGCTTAATTTGCATCAAAATAAATGAAATAGTAGCGTGCTAAACAGGGTTTTTCAGGATCTTTTCAGGATCTCTGTCTTTGTGTTTAACTCATCCTGCAGTGAATGTGAAGCGTGTGCTGCTGGGTTTTAAATCTAAAGCAGACAAACACATGTGTGCGCGAGGAGTCTGAACGGTTCTGCAGATGGAAGATGCACATATATAAAAACTGAATAATAAATGCTGTATCTGAAGACCAGCGAGCGCTGTCCGGTTTGATCACGTCCAGAGCCCATTACTATGGTAACGAGGGTCTATTCCTGTACGCCGGCGTCTGACGGGACACACACTGACAGTCAGAGAGCCGCGGGTCAGAGCTCTGTCCGAGCACGGCCGGCACCTGAAGAAGCCAGTGGCTCGCTGATAATTCTGCTTCTCTCTTTGCTTCACAAATGAAAACATTTCAGTTATTGTGCTTAATGAAACTGACCCCTTCAGATTTCCAGTAGATCTGTTTATCTACTCCTCCACCTCCAGTCGTATTATTACAGGCCACTTAACTCAAGGCAAAAGTGTTTTTGTCTGACCATGGCAAGATTTTTACATTTAAAGCAGAATAAATTAAATAGTAACATAATATCTTAATTTTTTTTTTTTTTTGCATTAGAGAGATTTGATCTATATTTAATTGTCACCAAAATGCAAAAAAAATAAATAAAAGTAAATTAAATTATAATAATAATGAATCCTAAATTGGAATTAATTTTCTTTCAGATACTGTTCTCTCATTTTCATGCCTATTAACAGAAAACAACCCCCATCACTATTGTTATTATTATTTACATCAAATATTCCTGGTAATGAAATTATAATAATACAATTTGTTTTACATTAACATAATGTGGTGATATAGAAAAAAAATGGCTGAATAATATATCACTCTTTTATATTTTTGATGTTTTAGTAATAAAATAGAGTTACAATACAAAATATGAAATAATGTTCTTTATTAGAAAGTACTTACATGACTATATATATATATATATGATTATTACAATCCATTCATATGTAAAACATATAAACAGCATTTGACAAAAATGCATGCTAAAATAATGAATAATAAATAAAAGAGTGAATGTTAACCTGGTTTTCATAGAAAACACTCATAGATTGAAGTAAAAGTGAGCTGCTGGTGAAGTAAAACACAGAAGTGAAGGTAATAAGAGCGTGCTGATGTTTGATAACCAGGATGATGTGGTGTGTGTGTGTCTGGTGTTAATGAGCAGCGCTTCGGTGTGTTTCCTGAAGTCATACTGCCATCTCTTGAGCAGATCTCACACTGCAGGTGTGTGTGATGATGTGACACGGCCTGACATCAGCCGCGGGTCTGGAGCTGAGACCCTCACAAACCGGACCAGACCAGACCCATCAGAGCCGTGCGAGACGCCCGGGCATTAGGCAGATTAGCGGGAGAGCACATAACGCAGGATGATGGAGTTTGTCATCATTTGCATTGTCCTGGAAGATCCTGCTTGATGGAGCGGCGCGTGGCGGGCCTGGCATGTCCTGCGGGCAGGTCGCGGGGTTTGTGGGATGTGCATCAGTCCAAAAAGCCTCACAACCAATTTGTCACAGACGCAGAGGTCGAGAGCCGTGACTTCCCTCCTCTTCCTCGCTGACAGAACGCTCTCTGACGGCCCTTGCCTCATTCAGACAGATATGATCAGATGTTGTTCATATATCTAGCATTTTATTAGTTTTATCTATTTAGTGTTTTTCCAACTTTCATTTTTAGTTGTTTTAGTACATCAGGTTAAACTAAGTGATATTAAATAGAAAATTATTCATTTCTATATATGTAACTACAAAACAGTTTAGAGCTTCTGATGTAGAAATGTAATGTAAGTACATACGTGAATGAATGTGCCACATTTAGATACCATCTTGTCATTGTGTTGTTTTCATTCCAGTTAAGCAAATGCAAGATACAAATAAAAGCAAAACAAAACTCATTATTTTGAGTCAAAATGATCAAAACCCTCATTCTGAAAATGGTTTCATTATTTTTATTAAATATTGCTGTATATGCCTAGTTTACTGAATAGAGCTAAATGTTTCTAATGCAATGTTTTTTTCACATTAATATATATATATATAAAATAGCATGATTTTTTTTTTTTGTCAGTTATAATTAATGTTTTTGTTGAAGCTGTAATAACCCTGGCGTGACCTTGCTTGCTCTTGATTTAGCCGACAGATAGTGAGGAATAAGCAGCACAGAGCTGACAGGAGCCGATGTGACAGCGTCTGTGGGCATCAGACGGACACACACTGCTATTATACAGTTATTAATACAGTTTCATATTTTGGTTTCTGAATCCAGTTTCCTTTGTGCGTTTGGGGGTAGTGTTTATAGCAGCACTGATCTGGAGCTTCTCCTGAGCCAGAAAACTCGACTACTAGACTACTGTCCAACGTTTCAGAAATCAGTACTTCACATTCACTTCAGCAAAACGTAACTGTTTTTTATTTAGTATTGACTTATTCATTTTTATTTAAAATAAAAATAGTGTAAAAAATATTAATATTACAAATCCCTTTTTTTTAAATACATTCATTTAAATAAATTCTATTTCAATAAATGCTGTGTATATGATTATGATTTCTGTAATCATCACTGTAACACACATTCACACAGTAAACAGATATTTTACATTGTAATAATATTAGATAATTTGCACAGTATTTTTGATTTAATAAATGCAGCGTTGACGAGCAGAAGAGGTCGTGCTGATCCCAGGCTTTCGACCAGGAGTAGAATGTATTGGTAATGATTTATGGTATCGCTCTGTTTAACACACACATTGTCAGTATATCTCAGTCCTGCACAGCTGTTATAGTGTGGGATCAGCTGACTGGTTTGTGTGGAGGTGTCCTGGAGTGTAGTGTGTTTGTGTGGAGCGTCTCTAAATGTGAGCGAGATCAATTATGCATGAAGATCCAGTTGGGATGTGCGTCCATTAGCATACCTGATGGTGCGTCCTTGACCGGAGCCGGCGAGTTTGACTGTTCGTCAATAGCAGGTCACTTTCCCCGGCGCAGCCGTCTTCTGGCAGGAGCTGGCGACTTTAAGGTCACCTCCGCTGCCAGAGCTCGTATAACAAACAAACAAGATCCGGGGCCGCCGAGATTTCCCAGGAACACTTCCACACGTGTTTCCTTCCAAGCACGTGAAGTACAGCCTGAAAATGCATGAAAGTTGCACTTTCCCGAAGAGTTAAACGAAACGCGGCGGCGTAGTTTGACCTCTATGAATATTAATGGTCTCCCTCGGCTCTATTAAAAATGCATGGGCCGTTGTAGTTGTTGATCAGATTTTGGATGCCCATGCAAATTGGCCTGTCTTCCTTGTCAGCGGCGTGGATGAATAATGTAGTTGTGTTGTATATTCAGGGACACACCATTGACAGTCAATTAACAAGTTTGATTGGTGTGTGAACTGGTTCTTTTGAACTGTTAATTTTATGTAAATAGTATTCCCCAGATCTCCTCCTGGCAGGGCAACCTGAGCGAACCTCTTAATAATTGATCACGCCGCACCTGTTTTTTATTTTTAAATATTATAATAGCTGAGAGGTCTGGCTTTTGATATTGAAATACAGAAATGTGGGGCTGGCCGAGGCGAGAGGGCTTCTGAGGGCCGAGCTGTTTGGAGATCGCGAGCTCTGATGCCGTCTGATGGCTCATAACTGGAACGCCAATGCTGATTTGTTGCAAAGGCGCAGACGATGCCGAATAACGCTCGCAGGTAAATGATGGGCTGATTGATCGGCCGTTGCAAGGCCGCGAGCTTCCGCCCGTCCCGGTAATTTGCAGCAGCCCGGCGCGAATGAAGATTCATCAGAGCTGACAGGTGAAGCCAGGAGCCGGGAATCACCAGAAACACGTATGATTATGGAAATGGATGTGACTCTTTCTCCCTGCAGCGAGAGCTGTTTGTTGATCCAAGCTCATCTCGTAAAATGCTGATTTTGTCCAGAGCAGCGGATGCATTTACAAACGTCTGAGATTCTGATCCTTCAGAGTCAGCTTGGCCGTATGTGTTTGGACTGAATACGCACAGGCTGGTTTCTCCAGTGACTGAACTCTGTAGACTCACGTCATGCTGGTGATTCATGTGCTGGGAATATTATACACCTGGAACCACATGAAGAAAATGACGTTAATATAAAACTTGAAAATTAAATAGAACATTATTACTTGATGATTATTAACTTACTGAAAATAAAAGATAAAAAATATAGACATTGAAAAAAAATATGCCAAAAACGCAAAAGGAAAATATGGAATTGGAAACAATATTCTCATATATATATATATATATATATAATAAAAATGACAAAAACGCAACAAAATGACTAAAACTTTTAAACAGCAAAAAAAAAAGTTTATGGTAAAGATAATTTTAGTTTAAATTTGTGTACCTAAAAACCTAAACAGAAATAAAATGTAAAATAAATAAATAAATACTATAGACATTTAAAAACATGAGGGAAATATGACAAAAACTGTAAAAATAAATCATTGGAAATATTAATGTTTTCATCTGATTAAACCTTTTACAAAATGACTAAAACTTTACAGCTTGAAATACTAACTTACAGTATATACAGTGTTCTCCACTAATATTGGCAACAAAGCTGGCTGTGAAAATAAATCAAAACATTCACACAATCTAACCTATCACTGAAGTAAAACAACTGAAAATGGGGAGAAAAACTCATGAAGAAAGAAATGTTTTCTGCTGTAACGCCTGAAGAGTTTAGAGAACACCTGATAAGAGAAGCAAGAGAGCAACTCCTTCATCCAGAATCACTCCAGACCCTTTAGATCACCAGCTCCATGATGTTCTCCTCACTCAGCGTTCAGGTCAGAGGACTGGGACAGACATGGAAAAATCTTCATTTGGTGCTCAGTGACTAATTCTTGTGTTGATTTTGATTATTGTCCTGATGGAAGACCCAACCATGGTCCATTATACGATTTCTAACAGAGTCACTTATCTGTTGGTATGATGCCATGACGTCCATGGTGCCATGTGTCTAAACAAGATGTCCAGGACCTCCAGCAGAAATATAGACCCACAACACACAGCAGGATACTTCATTG
>JAUCMT010000036.1:16745539-16761545 GCA_032357475.1 Enteromius thamalakanensis
CGCCCACACAGCTATGAGTCAATAGCTGCAGGTGTTATGCTAAACAGAGTGTGGTGCTTTAGCTGCTGTGTATGTTTCTAATCTTTTTCCGCTTTTATTTATACTGTTGTTTTTGTAATTATCATCATTTTCAGCTATTAGTCATGTATGAATTATACAGAGCTATTCATTTAATAACACATGGTGGGGTATTTTTCTTACCGTCGTTGTGAATTGTATGGTGTTAAATGGTATCTGTGCTTTGCGGCTCAAGTACTCTGCGCTGCACGTGCAAAAGTAAAAATGGAAAACGTATATTACACTGGTGTTCGCAGGGTCCCTAAGCAAGACCACCTGTATTGCCTGTTGGATGGGCCGGCACTGATATAAGGCCATAATAGGATAATCCTCAGACAGATATACAATGAATGAATGAACACGCTGTAAGCTTTTTTTCTTCTTATCCCTTTGCTGAAACACTTCCAAGTGTATGCTCTGCCTGCCTCCCCTCAGTTCCGCGTCACTACAAGAAAAGCCTAACTACAGAAGAAAAATAAGTACCTGCAGGATTTTAAAATGTTTATACCTGCTTGTTACCATAGTTTTAGTACTCATGACATCCCTACGAGCAAGTACTGTCACCAGGCAAAACAATAAGAAGAAGATTTCTCCATGTTTATAGGAATAAAATGTTGCATACATCAGTGTGAATAATATGAACAAACCCTTCTATAAAACTCTTTAGAATGTACTATAGCAAGGAAAACGACGGTAAAGTTGTGTGTAAGCACTGCTGAAATAAAGTAAATGTTTCACAGCTTTTAAATATATCATTTGAAACTAAAAAATAAATAAACTGCAATCAAAATAAACACTTAAATGTGTATTTTGGTTGCCTTCTTTTCACTAGTCTGAAAAATAATATATGTTAAAGAAGACCAAAAACCGACCAGTGCATTTGTCTGTAGGGTTTGACTACAAGTTTAAACTTAACTACAGTAATTAAAGTACAAATCATTAAAAGGTTCAAAGTTTTGTCTGGTGCAGTTTATTTTTTGTAGAGTAAATCTGGGATTCCCACCTTCAATGTTGTCACTGTCCTGAAGCGCAGGATAGTAGCTGCCATCAGGAAACTGCCAATAAGGGCAATAACACATCTGTGAGAGCCCAAGGCCTACAGGGAAATGCCAGCCGACAGGCTCCACTGGTGCCTTAACCTGCTGAGAGTCTGCAAGCAAAGCTGCCAAATCAAACACCGGGCTGCCAAGGGCTTCACTCCCAGCGGCAGAGTCGACCCCCAGGAAGACGTCAGCGCTGGGATTGAGAGCAGGGAGGCGATTGGACTTGGATGAATCCGCCTCACGGTCATCATAGACATTTGTTTCTGCATGTGCATCAAGCTGATATTCAATATTGGAAAGCGCAGACTCATTCATCCTATGAGCTTCAACATTTGTTTCTTCTAAACCCTGGGGTGCTGATTCTGAGAGGTGTATGTCACTGTCTGACCGCTGACACGCTCCGATGTTTCCATCACACACAGATGCTGCAGGAGCTTCCGTCTGATTGACATAACGCAGTGGTTTGTGCACGTCTTCATGCATTTCTTCCTTGTTCAACTCTTCTGGAGTCTTTTTCAGCTCACAGACGTCCCGCAGATCTAGCAGTGCTCCGTCAGGACTCTCAGAGTCCATGTGGTCTGTATCAGGAGCAGTGGCTGTGTTTTCTGTGCTGTTCCACTGCAGTAACAAGCTCGTCTGCTGCTGTCCAGAAAGAGCACCGCCACCATCCCAAACCTCTTTGCCATTAATGTACACAAACGGTGCCTTGCACCACAGTTCTGTAAAGAGAGAGAGAAGATATAAATGAGACATCTATTTGGGACGCATGCAATTTCCCTGCTTCTGAAACGTGATATCATCACATGTGAGAGGTGCTCAACTGAAATACTTGAGCATGTCACATGGAGTGTCAGGGACTAGTTGTCACAAGAGGAAGTTGTCATAATCAAAGCTTATTTCCTCTAGTGGTGGTTTGTAGGTTGACTTCCAACACTTCAAAACACAGAGTGAGATTTTTCCCAATTCAAAACGATCCTGGTTTGCTGTGGTAATTTCAAGGGCTGCAGAATTTAACTTTTGTTATTATATACAGTAGCAATCAATATGGCTATAAAATAACATTATTATTATTAAATAAAAACATGCATGACTTGTCTGAACGCCTCTGATTGGCCACTGCTCGACAGACTGGTGTAAAGTTGTGCCTGGGTTTGTTTCAGACAGGCTGTCAGTCTGTGCTAGCGGTTCATTCTGCAGTGGATTTGAAATATGTTGCGTTGGCAGAGCCAAACACAGGAAACATTGAAAGTAACCATCAATACTGTGACTAAAACATTGAATATGAACTTTTTTTATTGCACTCCCAATCTGCAGTGTTCTAAAACATCAGCGGTCAGTACCCATACATTCACAATAACACACATCTGGCTGCATGAACAACCGAAAACCAGACTGACCGAAAACAGAACTAGATAATCAAAGCAGATTTCTTCTAACAAATTTATGTTTTTTCAATTTATTTTACTAGACAGAAACTCATAAGGAAACCATTTTTTTTTTTTTTAAATAAAAAAAAGTTTTTTTTTTGTTTTTTTTTATTGAATATGTTATATTTATATACAAGTTTTGAATCATTTATTTGTTGACTATTTATTGAAATGTTTTTTACACTTGGTTTACAGGTGCATGCGCATCTCATTTTCTTTTTTTTCCTGACATTCCTGATTTTTTGACTTTCATGCTCTAATCATTACAATTAAAACAAGAAAGTCTACATGTAATGAATGTAACTTTTTGATGATATTCTAATTTTTTGATGCACCTGTAATGACTTTTTTATTCTGCTTAAGTTTAGCTGGAGAGCCCACATATCTTAATATGGTAATAAAAGGTAGGTTTGCATTATATAGTGTAAAACCAGGTTGTATTCTCTTGTAGTTTAGTTGTTTCTAACAGTACCGGGAGAAATGTTTAATTATGTGTTGTTGTTGCTGCTGCTGTCAAAAGGATAATGACGTTTTCTGTCAATAGCGAAAAGTTTAAAAATAAAGTATGACAACTAGCCCCGGTCTATCTTAACAGTACAGTACCGTGGTATTCCCACCACCATCATCATCATCACCAGATGGGATATATAAGACTAGTAGTCGCCTGGTTTGTCAGTATTAATGACGGGACCGAGGGGCCTGCAGAAGTGCCCGATGGATATTAATAAACAGCGATAATCAGACAGACTTTTTAAAGAGAGAAGGGTCGTGTCCGCTCAGACGCACGTGTTCGCCCTGCACCGCGACATCAGCACCGTCAGAGTCTTACCTGAAACCCTACCAACGAGCCTCGAGAGCGGATACAGCACGTAAAACAGCACACTCGCGATCATGATCACCGGCGGACTGCAAGCCGACTTTATTCTACGCGGTGAACGCGAGGGGGCGTTACCAGCAGACGACAAACGCGATGACGTCACATTATAATTGTTTAAAAAACAAACAAATAATGTTTAAAAACTGTTTTTGTTATATGATGACTGAAACTTTGTTTCATTATTTTGTTAATATTATAATGATTTGATTAGATATATTTGATAAGTAGGCTTTGTTTTGTTTTGTTTTGATTTTGAAGTTGTTTGTAACAAAATAGGCTATTTATAAGAAAGAAAAAAAAACTTTGTTGCGCAGACTTTCATCAGACAAAAGTTGTACTTTTTGTTGACTCTTTGAAACCAGACCAGAAGTTTATAATTATTTATTTGAAAATTCTGCATTTATAAATATTAAAAAAAAAATAGTAAACATAATTTTTGTATTCCCAAAGAAGATAATCAATTTTAGCTCTAAAACAATACACAAACAAATGAACAGACACATACATAAATCTTTGATTAATAAAATATGTTCTGAGCATGAACAAGTGTGAGATTAATTTCATCTGAGGGTTTCAGGATTGTTTTATGTATTTTTTGTGATGAAGGCATCATTTGAAATGATCACTGGGCACAACAGCTACATTAGCAAATGTGTTTCATCCAAGCAGTTTTAAGAAAGAGAGAAACGAATGCAGACAGCTCGTGAGCGATAACTGCAGGAATGTGAGTGTGTGACCTGTCTGACATGCATTTTTAATGATTTTCTCTTCAAGCGCCGGTGGATTCCAGCAGTAGTGTAGGTGTCACATATACACCTGTTGCTAAGACACATAACCCAGCTTCATACCGGACACCAGACCGTCGTATGACTCTGTAAAACTGTAGAAGATGAGGGGTGATGAAGACGTCAGTGTTCACAGTCTCTCTCTGGACTCCCTCAGCTTCACCGACTACGAGAACCCACACGATGTGACTCTGGAGGATGAAGATGACAGAGAGCTGGACACTCAGGGTAAGAGCCCGCAGGTCCTGCCGACAGCTACAGATAAATACTCTTTAATTATTTCCCTTAAACATGTTATCATATTTCTTCCAAGCTTTTAAATGCCTATTTGTATTTAATATTTAATCACATTTACTCAATACATTTTCTTTGGGCCAAGGTTGAATGACACTTGTAATTAAAGTCTGTAAATGATCGATAGCAGTTTTATCAGGAAATACTACATTCAACATAACAAATAAATGATGTAATTATTAATGTTTTGTCACAGAACTTGCATAAGACTAATAAACATCCGTTGTGTGTAAATTCCTCTTCTTCTCGTTCCAAACACAAAAAAAAGATGATTTGATTTCAGTTCAGTTTAAAATTGCTTTGTTTACATGTTTGCACAGAATATTGCTGGAGCATTATGCATAAAACAACTAAATAAACAACAACTATAATAATAAAAAATAAAGTGCAAAGTAATTAATTATATGAAATCATGTATTTTTCTTTGAGCATTTCAATTAATGGCAATTAAACTGCAGTAAGAGTTATTCTGATTAGATAAAACACAATAAAAACATATTTTTAAAAATGTAAAAAGTTGTCTGTTTTTGCAAATAAACTCTCCATATATACATAGTATAATATAAAAATACAAGAAATATCAATTATGCTGACATAAAAATCCCGGCCAGCCCTGTATGTATTACTCCTTCAGCGGAAGCATGATGAGATGATGTGTTTCAGAGCTGAAGCTGGTCAGGAGGGATCTGTCCACTGAAGAACTCTACCTGCAGGCCTGTAAGCTGGTGGGAGTCGTTCCTGTCAGATACTTCCTCAGAAACCTGGGCTCTGCCACCATTAACCTCAACCACCATGGACTCGGTCCACTTGGAGCCAAAGCGCTGGCCATCGCTCTCGTGGTGAGACTGTTTCTGATGTTCTGATGATTGACAGCTGATGCTCTGGTGCTGATCTCGGACGCTCTGTGTCTTCAGACAGACATGCACACCACAACACTGGAGCTGGCAGACAACTTTATGTTAGCCGAAGGAGCCAGGTATCTCACGGAGATGCTGAGGGCCAACTTCACCATTCACAATCTTGTAAGTCCGTCTTATTATTCTCATTCAGCTGTTGTGATGAATTTGTCCACCAGAGGGAAGCAAAGCGTTAACTTCAGGCATCTTGCAGGATCTGTCTGGTAACCACCTTCAGTCTGCTGGAGCCGAGCACATCGCTAAGATGCTCCTGGAAAACATTTCCATTAAATCCTTGAAACTGTCAGGTATACTTCATGTGTCTGTGCACACAGCATGATCAGATGGTAAACCTGACTCACAGTGAGCACAATGTTTATGTTCACAGGGAATAAATTTGTTGAAGAGGATGCCAAATGGTTTGCAGATGCGTTGGCTGTAAGTTCATGCACCTCAGTCTGTTTATGCAACATAGAAACTAATTAAAAAGACAGATCACTAAAAAATTACTATTATTTTTCTTTTTCTTTTTTTCCAAATTCATATGACTTCCTTTCTTTAGCAATACACCAATGGTAACTAAACCATTTTGGTGCCAATTAATATCCACTATGGGTAAAATATCTTCTTTTGTGTTTCACAGAAGATGAAAGTCATATGGATTTGGACCAGCATGATGATTGATTTTTACTGGTGGTAACTCATTCATCTAACAGGGGGAATGAGAAACATATCCACTAGATGTGGCTGTTTCTCAATAAGAGATGGGAGCATGTGTGACATTGTGCATCAAATAAAGGGATTTTTCTTTATTTTAATCCAAAAAAAGCATTCAGGGGTAGTTTCTAAAACATTTAGATTTGGTTTGCTTTGCCCTATACTTATACAGTAGATGTTCTACTCTATTCATTTTCTGTTAAAATAGGCCTAAATAATTAAAAAAGGGGTTTTATTTAACAATTCAGGGTTTTTTTGCAATTTAAAATATCTCACAACTGCAAAAAAATAAAAAATAAAATAATAATAGTAAAAAAGTCAGAATTGTGAGAAAAAGGTTTTTTTATCCCATAGCAAAAAAAAAAACAAAAAAAAAACGTATAAGATGTAAAATCAGATTTTTTCTATAATTATATTTAATAAAACCATGTAAAGTCATTTTAAAATGTATTTTATAGCACATCTTACACTATATTACCAAAGCTAACATTGCCAAACGAAATGTTTTCCCATAGTATAATGACAAGATTAAAGACTTAATTTTCAGCTAAATGCATTTCATTATTGAATTCAGAGAAGTTTAGTAGTCCATACTTGCATAATGCAAGGTCAGGGAAATATCAGTTTAAAAACCGGCTGAGAATGAGTTGGGCATGACAAGAATATAATTTGACACACAATAGAAGAGTTTTCATTAGTCTTATATAGAATTCACAAGAAAACATAAATAATAACATTACTTGTTAAGCCAAATTCTGCTATTATATTGTTATTTATTTATGATAAAATCTTCTGCTGCTTTAAGAAGTGATGCATACATCTCACATCTAGCTACGTTTCAGAGCAACTACAGAGTGAAGGAGCTGGATTTGAGTCACAATCAGTTCTGCGGCAGAGGAGGAGAACATCTGGGGCAGATGATAGGTGAATACCACACGCCTGATGTGTGAGAATTAAACATCACTACACAAAGACAGCAAGCACAGTCACTAAGCATGTTCTTCACGCAGCAAATAATGACGGCTTAGAAGTTCTGGATCTGAGCTGGAATCATCTGCGGATGAAAGGAGCGGTAGCTTTCTGCGCTGGACTGAAGGTACCCAGCTCACAAGTTTCAGTCTCACGCTGAACTGATCATGCAGCCTCTTCCTGTCCTTGTCTCGTCAGGTCAACACCACACTCAAACACTTAGACCTCTCATTCAACGGCTTTGGAAACGAGGGCGCTTTGGCTCTGGGTGAAGCGCTAAAGTTCAACAATACACTGGTGCACCTGGACCTCAACAACAACCGCATCACAGATGAAGGAGCAAGCCTGCTGTGTAAGGGCCTGGAGGCCAACGACACACTCAGAGTGCTGCAGGTGCAAAAAACACTGCATACGTACAATGCTATGCCACTTATCTGAATATTAAATTATTCAATTATACCGCCTCTATATGTTACCAGGGCATCTCAGACAAATGCTAGATTTGAGTCATTTTAAAGCAGAATCACACTTATTTTACAGAGATTTTGCAAGTATTGTGTGTGATGATTGATTTCTGACAGATGGCGTATAACTCACTGACAGTGGAAGGAGCTCTTACTTTGATCAATGTGGTCAAGAACACACCCAAAACTGCCATCGAGGAGATCAACATAAGTGTGAGTTTTTCTGTGTCTTGAGTCCAAAGATACCATTCGTATAATTGACAGAGCTGTTATTACTTATAACTTAAGCTTTATTATTATGACTAGAAACTTAAAATTATTAAGCATTATGAATTTACTATTGCTGTTACAGAAAATAATGAATATTCTGTAGCTTATAGAAACACAAAGGTCCCACTTTATAGAAGTGGCCTTAATTACTATGTACTTACACAAAAAACAGGTACAATGTACTTACTGTGTTCATATTGTATTGAATATCACCTCCGCTGCTATTGAGGTGGATACAGGTAAGGTTAGGGACAGGCTTGGTGGTATGGGTCAGTTTAAAGGTGGGTTAAGGTGTAAGGGATGGGTCAACAGTGTAATTATAAATGTAATTACAGAAATTAATTACAGATGTAATTACATGTATTTTTTTTTTTTATATAAGCACAAAGGAAAAACGTATGCACATAATAAGTGGATTGTACCAAATTATTAATTTAAATGTAAGTGCATAGTAGTTAAGGCCACCTAAAATAAAGTAAGACCACAAATTATTTTGAAATATAAGCACTGGACACCACAAGGTGGAACTGCATCTTATTAATGCCTTTTTCCCTAAATGAGCCACATCTGAGATAAAGACATACTGATTTTAGTCGATCTTAAAAAAGGCTTCAGGACTCTGAATTTAAGGAACAAGCCAGCTCAGAAGCACACAGATTGTGTCTTTCAGTTTATATTGTAAAATATATTTGATCTATTCCTTCTTCAGTCTGGATTTAATTCAGCTTGTGGCCAAGGCTGTACAAAATGTAGGGTAAAAACGGGCATGTGTTTCCGTTGGTTTGTGTGGCGTTGCAGAACGTGCTGGTGAATGAGAACTTCGTGCAGCTCTTGGAGCTGATCTGTCAGGAGCATCCCAGTCTGGAGGTGCAGTATGGAGGCGTCGGAGGATTCATCGCCAAAAAGCCTCGCAAACGCGTCGACCCCATGAAAGTCATTCAGGTGAGCTTACACTCCTGAGACTCCATGAAACCCGCTCAGATTTCTGAAGGTTGAGGATCTCTCACTGTATTTGCTGAATTGCTTTTGTGAAGGATTACCTTGATCACCGCAAGCTTCGCCTGTGGGACTTCTTCCGGAACATTGACAAGGATGGGACGATGCGTGTTCCTGTCGTAGACTTCAGGAAAGCTGTTCAGGTATTGACCTGGCTCTAAGAGCGTCCCACTTTCCTGTAAAGTAAGAAAATCATAAACTGAACTGACAAGAATGTCAGAGCTGCAATCTAGACAAAACAATATTAGAGAGTTTTGATCATTACCGTATTGCCAGACTTCCAGTTGTGTTATTTTAATCACAGAACTAGTATTCTAACATATGTGGAAAAGAACGAGCAGATGAGTCCAAACATAGTGTTGGCAGGGCTGAGCATTAAATGTCGTAATATTTTTGACATTTGATATCTGATGACACCAGCAATCCAGCATCCCACTGGAGAAATTCCAGATTGAGGAGTTGATTCAGAGACTGGACAGAGACCGAACAGGCATAGTGGACTACAGGTGAGCTCATCTTTACTGCTGTACCTCAAACGCTTACCTAATGACATCCTTAAATACATGACACAGACTCTGTACACCTGAACAATTCTCATCCTGATGCAACTTTGTGATCATGTTTACACACATGTTGAAACATGAGCATAAATCATAAGCACTGATCCATACCCTATAGGGACCTACATTACTGTCATCTGTCTACAGAGGCAATGAAGGGAAACTGTTTTCAGTGATCTATACTGATGTGCAAACATCGCTATTAGATTAGGCATTACAAGTATATTTCTTGAAGTTTTTTTGTTGCTAGTACTACTAGCTGTTGTTTTAATGTTTTCAAGGGCCATTACTTGAGTACTCGCTAAAAACCACCTGACTTCAGACAGCAGCAGAAAGTGGTGATATTGGTGACACTGTAATTAGTCTGACCTATACATATTATAGTTAACTAGAGTAAAAACATGTTACTTAAAATAAAATACCTTCATAATAACATATAAAACAAACTACAACTTTCTTTCAACAAGTTGCCAAGGCTACATTGCTCATTTTCACCAGTTTGACTGAAATTTGACTCACACTTGATTTTAATTTGGTCTTAACATGTTGCTTACATCTTGTGACTTTTTTAAAGATTACTAGAGCTGCAGATCAGATATGGTTCAGGTATTGACAGATACGGTATCCAATATGTGAACATGTTTTATATACATATCCGATATGTATATCTGATTTCTCATTCTGCAAAGACCTGTCTGCGAACAGGAATTGCATATTTGTTCAAACCATTTTAAACCTGAAGATCAGCGTGGTGCTCAAATGAAAAGCAGATGAAATCTTTGGTTCGAGATGGAGATTAATGAAAGATACTGGATGCAAGGGAAGTCGTGAATTAAATGTAAGTCAGGAAAAAACAAATTGGGTAAAGTAAAAAGACTGAACCTGTGCACTTGTGAGTTTTAGGTCTATATTACACAACTTTCAGTTCTCGCTGCACCAGCTTGTAAAAAAACAAACCTTAAAAGTGCAGTTATTAGTGCTGAGTTCATGTCTTGGTACCCTACAGAGGCCTGGCAGACACTAGGAAACAGATGATGCGAGACCACCGCCGCCAGTTGCGCAAAGTGGAGTCCCGGCAGAAGAAGGAGAAACAGAAGAGTGACAGGATCCTTAAAACCTTTGAGAGTGCTGTAGAGGCCGTCACTCCAAGGAGCTCCATGATAATATCCCCAGGCGCTGCCAAAGAGGACTCCGGCGGCCTTCAGCCGTTCTCTGCCACCCCACTCAGCTCCTGGCACCATATAATCATGTCCAACAGCAGCCGCTATTCTGTCAATAACATGAGCAGCGAGCATGTGCACCTGCCCATGATAGGGAACCCCTCGAGCTCAGCAGGCATGCGCTCGTATTCCCAGCCCAATCTCTTCGCCAGCGTCTCTAAACCATCTACTAGCAAACCCGCTTCTGCCCAAGGCATGCACTCGAGGTCCAGCAGTAAACTCAGCCCCGCAGCTAACCTGACCAGATCCAGGCCTGCGCTAAACACGGAGCCAACCAGTAAAACAAAAGTCAAGGGGAAGAAAAAGAAGACCAAGAAAGGAAAAGAAAAAATAGAGCACCAAAATGATATGGTGTCCACAAAGGCATGATTTTCAGTCAATAACGACATAATTTTGTGTTTGGTACATCAGAAGTCTCGCAATAGCATGTGAGATATTTTAACAGTTTTATCGTACTTTGTCAACTATACCGTATTGGTTTTCCTGCATTCATGCATGTAGTTCTGCTCCATTTTCACTTTGTGCTGTTTTATTCATATGCTTTGGAAATGGGAATGTAAAGTATTTGTCTTGTTAATAAAGAACTAAAATTGAAACTGACAGATTGAGCATTTTATTGCATAATTCCCTGTCATTAAAACTTTAAAGGTAAAGGTTTATTAGTTAACATTAGTTAACTAGATAAACTAAGAATAAACTATTCTTCTAAATCATTTATTAATATTAGTTCATGTTAATTTCAGCATTTACTAATGCATTATTAATTTCACAAGCAGTGTTTGTTAACGTTAGTTAATGCACTGTGAACTAATACAATGAATTACTGTATTTTTATTAACTGACTTTAACAAAGATTACTAAATAGTGTAATAATTGTATTGTTCATTGGTCATTCATGTCAGTTAATACATTAACTAATGTTAACAAGTGACACCTTATTGTAAAATCATCCCACTTTAAATGTAGTTAAGCACAGTTGAAATACATGTCTGATTTGACAAGCAAAATGCATAAAAGGAAAGGAAAGGACGTTACATGTGGCCAGGTATGGTTTCCCATACTAGGAATTTGTGTTCTGCATTTAACCCATCCAAATGCACACACACAGTATTGAGAAGTGAACAACCACGCACACACACACACACACACACACACACACTGTGAACACACACCTGGAGCAGTGGGCAGTCATTGCTGTGCCTCCTGGGGGAGCCGTTGGGGGAACGGTGCCTTGCTCAAGGGTCTCACCTCAGTCGTGGTATTAAAGGTGGAGAGAGCGCTGGTTATTCACTAACCCCACCCACCCACAATCCCGCCAGACCTAGGACTCGTACCCGCGACCTTTGGGTTACAAGTCCAACTCCCTATTGTATAGTTATATTGTAGTATATTGTATAGTACAATTTATGCCTTTGTCCCTCTCCTAGTATTCTATTTTACATATCTACTGATCTGTTTCAAACATTTAAATGGGTGTATCTGGACTAACACGTCATCTTATAATTCTTCTCCAGAATCATCTCCTTGTCAGAGCTTTCTGTTATAAACCCATATCTCCTTCACAGCTCTCTGATGTTGACTTACATATTTAAAACAAGCTGTTTCACCTTAGAGTTCAATCATGACTCTCTAGTAATAAGATGGTGTCAGGTACATTGAAACATGCTGTAATACAGCCTTTTTTTCTGCAAAATTTCTACATTTCAGTATTGTTTCAGAGAATGACAAAGTACTAAATCTGCTTTGTTGAAGGTTATCAATGACATTTCACTCACTCTTAACTCTGATTCTTGCTGTATTTCAATCTTATTTGATAAGAGTGCAGCAGTTTTGAAACAGTAGATCATGATCAACTTTACAAAGACTTTCAGGAGCCTGTACACGAGTGGTTTCCTTTAGAGAACATTTTCTGTTGATGTAGGGAAATGTTTCTCATCTTGTGCTCAAATCTCTAATGGTGTTCCACAGGGTTCCATTTGGGGTTGTACTGATTGTCTGCATGACATAAAATACTGGTTGGACATTAATCTTTTACAGCTAAACAATGGTCTCAGCCCATCAACTCTGACCTCTGACATTGTCAATCAATTTGGTTTCCTTTCTTCTAATGTGCGCAGCTGTGCCAAAAACCTTGGTATTACTTTCAGCCCTCATTTTATATTGAAAAGAAGGCTTAAGGGGTTTATGCTATTCATTGTGATTTACTAAATTTTTTAGTGTGTAAATTTTCATTTGTCCATTTTTTTTTTATTTTTTTTATAATTTGTCTAGTCTGGTCTAGTTAAGATCCTCAATTGTGTCTTGGTCATTTTGGACCGTAGTTAATCTTGCTCATAGGCTATTGGTAAATAAATTTTCCATAAATAAACATAAAACTATTTTCTGATCATATTTTATATGTGTTCCTTTACATTATTCTTATAAGTGCCAGTTTATCTAAATTGCACCGCATGGTGTCCTGAACTGCTGTGGACATATTTCATGTGAAAGTACACCTGTTTTATATGGACTGTCACAGTTTCAACATTATCTGGCCACTGCCTTAAATCCACATAATAAACTCATTAGAGGTGTTGTGTAAAGGACATAAGCTAATAAAGTCCATCAGTTTTTAGAGAATAATGCTGTGAAATGTCCAGATGCTGGTTATGTCATAAGATGTTACGGTATTTAAAAGCCAGAGCACTCCATTCCTTCATCACAACTAACTGATGCACAATGGTTGCCACACTTCTGTATTTCATGCTCTTCGGGTCCGCTGTTGTCGATTCGGTGAGTACAGTACAAGTTTATTTGATCATATTTTATATTAGGTGGACCTAACTACTATGCACTTACCAAAAAAAGTAAGTACAATGTATTTATTGTGGTCATATTGTACTGCAGAATACTTTTGCTGCTATTGAGGTGGATATGAGTAAGGTTAGGGACAGGTTTGGTGGTATGGGTAGTTTTAAAGGTGTATGGGATGGATCAACATTGTAATTATAAATGTAATTACAGAAATTAATTATAAATGTAATTACACACAGGTATTTTTAAAAATGTAAGTACAATGTAAAACATGTATGTACACAATAAGTGCATTGTACAAAAGGATTAATTTAAATATACGTACAAAGTAATTTAGGCCACCTAATATAAAGTGGGACTGTTTATTTCTATAACATGTTTAAAAGCAGTAGAAACTAAGCAAAGGGCTACACAGTTAAATTATCAGCATGTCTCAGGGAGCAGTTTGTTCCTACAGAATGCATGAGGCTTACTGAAACCACTGTCATTTCTTTGAATCAAGAGCCAAACTGACTAGAAGTCAATCAATGATAAACACTCAATGTAGATGTAGTTTTGGTCCAAACTTTGTAGATTCTTAAATTCTTATTTACTGGAAATAGAATGACTAGCATACAAACAATCTGAACAAACTGCAAGTGGGACAGGTGTATTATACAGTGTATAGACAATTTCAGCAGACAAAAATATATGAAGACATGTACAAGTCTTTAGATTTAAAACAAAAACAGTTATCATTCTACTTATTGATAATAAAATTATTCAACATATATATTATAATAAAATTCTTTGAATGCAATGTAATTCTTATTGGGTAAAAGTGTCTTCTAAGCGCATGTAAAATGATGCAGAAAAGCTGATGGTAATCCCCTGTCTTCTGTAGGCACTGAGCACCTGGGCTGAGGGCAGCGCCTCCGGTGGAGAATGTATGTGTGAGGCTTTCCTTCCCAACACCACATTTCCAATCGGAGAGCTCATCTCGCTGGAGAGCACAGCAGTTGAGATCAACTACAAACTGGAGATGGAGATTAGCAAGGTTTGGTACCACCTTTAGAATTACAAGACTAAGATGAAGTGAAATGGTTTAACAGTTTTCTTCCTGTGCAGGTGGAGATTTACGAAGTTAAACTAAAAGTCTATATAGCAAAGATAGTGAACCTGACAAAGCTGATCGAGCTGATGGAGGATGACCCAGACTCTTACAGTGAGATCCATATAGAGGAGGTGAAAATCAAGATCAAGCAGGTGGAGGCTGTAATTGTGGAGCTGCAGGCATCTATTCAGACCACCTCCACCGTGCTTATATCCATACGTGAACAGGTGACACTTTCCGAAACTTTGATTAATCAGCATATCAATGTTCTGACCAATAAAGCAACATATATGATTAATGTAGCTACAAACGTCCAGAATGGTTTACTGTACTGTACATCGCTACAAACATGAACTAACTTGAGTAGTCAAATGACATTCATTCTACCCTGATGCTGATTTGCTGTCCCCAACATGCTTCTTAAGCAGCTTGAAAACCAGGTCAACTAGCTACACTAGAAAAACTATTCTGGTTGACCATCTTCAGCTAAATTGGTGTTACTGTACAAGATGCCAAAGCAGGTCCAACAACTAACACCAGTAATAAACAAGCACTAAACTGGTCTAAAGTGTTATCTTTAGCAGGAGATTTAGCCAAACTCCACACTAAACACTTGTAAATGTTTTCTTCAGCAAACAATCTGCTTACAAGTTTCTGATTCTCAAACACTGACTCAATGGGTAACACTGTTGCCTCACACAACAAGACGGTAAACAGTTCGAGGCCTTTCACCTTTGTTAAACTTGTCCAGTCAGATCCAAGGAACTTTACATTTTACATCAAGTTTAGGTTTACATCCAGGGTTAGGTGCTTACACATTTCTGTTGTTCACCTATAACTGACCTATGATTTTAGGAATGAGTTATGGTTAGGGTTAAGGTATAAGGCCAAAACTAAGTTTTCAGACAGGAATGTTTTTCCAAAATGAACAAAATTATGTCATACTTACAAACATTACTTTGTTGAGTTTGAATGTTCAGTTTCACTTGATTTTGATGGTCACTTTACCGTATTCTGTTGATTATAAGTAACATTGCACATTGAGCCATATATACTACACACAGCCGTTGTTCACTGACGAGCTGTGCAAATCCACGACTTCGGGTGATTCTGACACTCTTAAACCACCGATGTATGATAGCTCTGAGAGGGACTGTTGATTAACATTGTGATCAAATTGTTATTTTGAAACAGATCAATGTTATGATTGCTGTGCTGACTCGACTGGAGATCACCTATGATAAGAACCTGGTTCTCGTGACACGTCGAGAATATATTATTCTTCAGCAGAAACTACAGGAGTGTGAGAGACGTCATAATGAAATCTTTAACCCCGATATTGGTAAGTCTTAATTTATCAAGACATTGAATGTCAAACTCGTTTTCAATCATCTATTATTAACTCAATTACTTGTTTTACAAGGAATCTGCAATCATGGTGGAATAAGAAGATTCAGCAAACCCATTATCAGCCAGCTGAACGCTAATCTGAATGCAGGTTATAAGTATGGAGGATGGGGCAAAGACTCAAATCCCCTGCCTGGT
>JAUCMT010000036.1:16775176-16803794 GCA_032357475.1 Enteromius thamalakanensis
TGAGCCGTATATACTACACACAGCCGTTGTTCACTGACGAGCTGCGCAAATCCACGCTGATAATGAACATGGTTTTGTTCAGTGAACAATGGCTGTGTGTACTATATACGGCTCTATGTGAAATCACGCACGGCACAATATTGGTCTGTTGGACTTGGTTGAACAAAAATAAACAAAACAATATTTTGTTGCTTAAGCTTATGTATTCAGTCATTATTCAATGGTATACTCAAAATACGTATGATAAAAACTTGCTTCTTACTGTTCTTGGGTCAAATATTTATATGCGATTCATTTCGATTAATTAATTACAAAGCCTGTAATTGATTAGATTAATTTTTTTAATCGAGTCCCAGCCCTAATAATAAGGTGTATAATAAATATATACACATTCTGAAGTGAAATCAAAAATACATCGGTGTTAACATCTATCTTTACAGGCAGTACCAATTTCTCGCCTGTCAAAGCTTTGTAAGCTAGTGCTGGGGCTATTTAGGACAACACATAAGAGTTGTTTTCCCCGTCCTGTGTTGTGCTTTGGATTCAGAAGGAGTTTCCTGACCCCGATGCACAGTTTGCAGGCTTTCGACCGGCCCTTGACTGAAACTGGAGACGTGGCTGCCAACAACTTCCTCCTTCACAGGTCTTTCACACTGCGAGGACAGGGACGCAGGAATGGGGATTTGTTTTAGCTCCTCTACAAATGGTTTAGGGTCTTCAAACACTTCTTCAAAGACCAGCTTCATTAAGTCAGCTACATAGTCTGTAAATATAGGGTACAAAAGGAAATTTTATTATTTATTGTTGATCGACAACCAACGTCTTACCATATCAAATGCATTACTATGAGTGAAGTGTACACACCGTATGAAGGGGCTGTTTTAAGTGGCTTTGCAGTGCATTCATCCTTCTTTGACTTTGGAAAAACAACTTTGTACGTAGGCTGTCCTGAAGTAGTAGCTGTTACCTGCACACTGTCTCCATTTTCATTGTAGTGCATTGCTCCAAGGTACAACCTGGAGTACAACAATGACATATAAGTTAGAACATTACACACTTCCAGTAAAAAAAAAACCATACTATATCGCATGTCACCATATATAAATAATACCTGCACAACATTTCCATGTAAGGACAAATTACACTCTTGGGGGCAAAACGCAGGAGGACACTGTGAAAGGCCTCTAGAGGAGATCTCTGGTAATGGTGACTGAGCTTTTCCACGTCCTTTAGGACTCGCTTATTGTTCAGGATCTTTTCCACTTTGTGAAGAGGCATTGACCCTGTAATGGCAAAAAGAAACATATTATTAAAAATTATGCATTATTAAGCTTAGCCTGTACTTTTGTCACATTATAAAATAATAAAAAAAACCTTATGCATACCCGGTTGGAACCATTTTTTGGGATCTCTGGACACTTGGTCTGGATGTGCACATTTCGGGAATCTAGAGTTCTTGTGGATGTGTATATTTTGGAGGTGGTTGAGCAGGGAAGTCCATTTGGCCACCTTTTCAGAACCAGAAGCAGATGAGGTGGCACTCCAGTATACATGATTCTTGATGCTGCGCAACCACTTCTTCAATATTTCACACCCCTTTTTTTGTGAAAGTTTGTCCAACTTTTTAGACAAACCTGTACAAAAGTATCAATGTGGTGTATGAGTATTACATATATTAACTTCACAAACCAGTCATGACCAAAAAGACACACAAAGTTTGTCATTACACAGCACCGTCTGTCACAAAACACAGAGAGCCTAATAGTGACCTTTTTTGAAGTGCCACACATCATAGAACTGCACAATGTTGCGCTCTCTAAGAAGCTTCTGAATCCGTAGATGACGATCTGTTACGATGTGCTCCACCGACAAACTGTTAGCCTCCAGATGATCCAGACAGCGCTTCAAGCCTTCCTTCTCCATGAGGTAGCTACCAACTACATTGTTGCTCTGGGTATAATTGAAATTAAAAAGGCATAAACCTACAATTGAATATTCCACAATGTAACAACATAATAAGTTTATGATATAAAATAAGTTTACCTGAATAAGCTGCATGTCGAGAATAGTATTGCTGTCCAGGTGAATCAAGGTGTAGCTGCCGTATTTTCCTGAGTGTCCTAATAAAAAAATTAATAAAAATAAATACTCACACATTATATAAATATATATAATATACACACACACACACGTATAAGGCCTGGGCAAGTCAACATGTTATATTGCATTATTACGCGGCTCTCTGGAATGCTTGATTCTGATTGGTCAGTCGAGACATTTGCAGGTTCGTTCTTTCCAAATAATAACCGCTCCAAAGTAATAACGCATAGCCGGGACTAATTGTGTGTTTAAATCCCTCCGCGCCATCAAAAATTACCGACCCTAACCATAACCATAACCACAATTAACAATGGAAAATATTAAAATAATATAGTCACGTGGTACTATATTGTTTCGCGGAAGGATGAACATTTTAATTTAAAATAAATATGCCAATAAAATGTTTCAAATTCATATTAATGTCCAGTTTTTTTTCTTATGTTGTAAGTAGCTGTGTAAGAAGTTTCAACAGCGATTCAGAGTTTTGTTAACGTTGTGATTTATTTTTTTAGTTATTTGGGACACGGTCTTCTCACAATACACCGCTTTACAGAACTTTTGCCACTCAGAAATGTTTACACAATCATGCTGCCATATAAGAAGTTCAGGCTCGTCCATTAAGTGTTGTCCGGCCCCTCACTCAGCTGCGTTGATCATGCAGAAGCTGCCTGTTATAATGTTTTGATCAAGGCTCAGCATAACTAATTTTTTTAATCACAAACTATAAATATTTTCTATAAAAAAAATTAATGCCAACGTAACACACAATAGATAATCCAAAGGCTGCAGACCCCAGATAATGTCTACATTCCTAATAAACATTCCTAATGAATGGGGAACCTCCTAATAAATAGACATGCTCTTATCTCCGGGATAACTGAATTATAAAATTATTCATAAAAGAATTCAGGGATTATCAGGTGAACCTCGAAACACAAGAAACTTCATGTCAACTAGCAGTCATTACAGTATTGGTAAACTGTCTGCTTAATATCTTCTTTGATGGGTCTACAACATCTTGAAGAAACTTGATGAGAAACCTTTAGTCATGTATATGACAACTCATTCTACTAACCACAAACCTACCGTAAAGGCACATTCACACCAAGCACGATTAGTGTCTACACCAGCAAACAATATGGTTTATTTATTCTCAGCACACAAGTTCGTGAGAACAGGACGGATTCTGATTGGCTATCAATATATGTATCGCTCATCAGCTGGAAAAACATCATTGATATCGTTTCTCTGTGGCTTTATCGTTATTGTTGTGCTATTCATTAATATTAAAAACGATTTTTAGAACCATAACCTTATAGCTCTTGCTGTGAATGGGCTATAACAGTTTACTCTGAGAGTTAATAGACATGTAGTAGCAAATGAATGAGAATTAGTTGGCATGTAGTAGTTACTTACAGCTAGTAGACCATCAAAATAAAGTGTAACCACATACTTACCCTGCTTATCAGCTCTCATATATCCAGCAACTGCTACCTTTCCCCCTTTTTGCAGCTTCCTGAAAAGATTTTTCTGATCCACGTTCCACTTGTGAATCACGGCAGGCTCTAGGTAGTTCCTAGCATGCCTCTTAAATGCATCATAGTGGATGATCTGAAGCTGCATGGCCTTGCAAATCTAAAAACAATTATGAAACGCATTAAAAACCACATAATAACAGAACAGCGACCTGCGTGGAAATATGACCATAAGGGTACCTTTTCAAACTGAATGAAGGATGCACCACAGAAGAATGTAGCCGCAGACACCAGCAGGTTTCCAACAGGTGTGCTTCCAATGACTGGCTGACTCTGCCACTTCCTGTGATAACTGCACTTTGGACAGTGCTGGGTGAATGAGACATAGCTGCCCATTCGTCTACACTGAACATCACACTTCATTTTGCAAAGTGGACATGTTTCAAATAGCTCTCTGAGGCAGCTTTCAAAAACAATGTATTTTGACACATTGTAAGTGGCCTGCTTCCTAAAACAAAACAAACTAGATGTTACTCCTTCGAGGCACGCTAACAAGTCGCTTTAATAACAGAACAAATTACAAAGAGGTCTAAAATCACCCTAACTGGGACTGGTCTGTCACAGCAGGGTTGTCTGGGTTATACTTGGACTCATGTGGTTTAGTTATAATATCTCTGTCTTCCTCCTCTTCATCCAACTCAAGACGAGGCCTTTTGTGTGGCGTGAATGAAGGGGCTTTGATGGGAGTTGAAGACAATGGGGAAACATTCAGGTTTCCCAGGTCCGTTAGTGTACCCAAAGACACTTGTGTGCCAACAGATCGCGTTTTCGGAGACGGAGCAGGCAGCGTTCTTATACTGTCCCTTTGACTTTCCATGTTATGACTTTGGTGTGAAGTGGATAACAGTTCTGCACCTAGGGCCTGCTGAGATGTACTCTAGAAGAAACACCCAAAACAAGTAGTCAGGCTACATTCATTGTGCATACTGTATAACCAACTAATGGTGTCATAATGACATATACACAGCCATGGACATCAGTACGTGTGAGAGAGGAACCAGGTGAGCCGGGAACAGCATGTTCCTGGACCCACATCCTATCCAATCAGACTTAAAGGAAGAGCTTACACAAACATTCAGTCATCATTTACTCAAAGACAAGTACTTCCAGATCTGTATGAAAGTCTTTGTTCTGCTCAACACAAAGGAAGATATTTTGAAGAAAGTTTGTAACCAGGCTGTTGTAACAAAGACTATGGAAGTCAGTGGTGAGCCTTTCTTTAAAATATCTTTCTTCATGTTCAGCAGAACAAAGAAATCCTTCTACCTGAGGTTTAATTTTCATTTTTGTGTCAACGATTTCTTTAAAGGGTAACTTTTCAGGAAATGTGAATTGTAGGCTCACGCTTGGAGTCAGGTGCTTCAACACCCGGTCAGCTATGGATACGTATAGGGTTAACTACACTGCCAAGTTCTTTAAACATGTAAACATACTCACAGGCTTCGAGCCGGAGCCGCCCGACTGGCCTTGTATAGTTGGAATTGCCCCACTTTTGAGCAAAAGCCTTTGTGTACAGCCCGCCTTGTACTCTCCCAGGTTCAGAAAGCAATCGTCCGTAAAGTGTGCACCACAAACTCGAATATTGGTGTTGTACTCATCTGGAACAGCGTTGTAAATAAAACTCAGCCACAAATTTCTCCTTCCTTCCTCTTTTGGGAGACCAAACAGAGTGCTTTTTCTTTGGCATCGAAACACACAGCGTCTCCAAGACATGGCAGCGGCTGCAACAATCATAGATCAGAGTACATGTGTATGCACCGATACTCCAGTGAGAAGTTATGTCTTCTTCAGCTCGTCCCACGCGGTCATGCAGATACATGGGAGCTCTTTTAGGCAAGCGTGGTTGACTCTTTACTTCTATAAAGAGTATCTTTGAGAAACTTTGCTGCTTTACAGAGCTTCTGTCTCTGCACCGGGAGTTTGTAACACTCCAAAGACAAAGCAAAAAAACTGAGTGTCTCTATATTAAAACATGCTCTTATTCACCTGATGCACCTGAGATGTCACGCCTGGCTCATTTTATGGCTCAACTTTAAGTGTTTAGCATTTGTTTTTAATTTTAACCACGTAAACACACTATAAAAGCTGACCTACCAAATATAAATCACAAAAGAAATATAAAACAGCAACAGCAATAACAGGCTTAAGGTAATTTATAAAGAGTTCACATTAATTCACCTCACAGAAAACCTCCAGCAATAATAAGAACATTATCAAAACAAACACATGGCTCAGGTCTAAACGAGCTGTACTAGACGAAAGCATATACTGCTGCATAAACATACTGTGTGTGTGTGTGTGTGTGTGTGTGAAGTGTGTAAATATGTGTAAAAGCATAAACATACAGTGAGTGTGTGGAGTGTGTAAAAGCATGAACTGCTCACCTCTCTGAAGCCTCGGCGAACGCGCGCTGCCGATGACGTCATCAGGAAAGCGCCGACTTCTGGAATTTTTTTGTAAATAAGTGAAAATGAACAGGTAATGTTTATTCCATTGTAAGGAATTTCTTACAATGGTAAAATCTAGCCTGTACCAAATGGTTCACTTTATGAAATGTGGGCATGTTTTTTTTAGTTAATGACAAAAGTATTTTCGACACAAAAAGTAATATTAAAAATAAAAGAAATGTGTTTCAGTCAAGAAAATCAATTAGCTACTCCGAGGGGAATTTTTATTATTTTTTATTTAGGAATAGATAAGATAAATTGGGGAAAAGGCATGGCTGCCTTGTAAATGTTGCATCCCCAACAAAGTTAAATAACTACATTTAAAACATTTATATAATGTATGCCCCACGAATGAGATCACATCAAAATTTGGTAATGCTCACTTCAATTGTAATTTATGTAATTTGACTCAGTAATAATATTTTTTCATATGCCCCCTTGCTAAAACATCCAGTGTGACATTGATTTCACTATGTGTTATTTTTCTCATATCATTCAATATGTAGAAAACATTACCTAAACTGCATATTTTCTTTGAGACTTTAGCTTCATTACCTGATTAAAACATTAAAAAAGTGTCAAATGTTGCATCATTTGAGTCTACACCTTTTGTGTGTACTGTATATTTTCTTTATTGCGTTCCTGCATTATTTATTTTATTCATTTCATCCATTCTTATAAATAATTGTTTATATTTATTCTTGTTTATAAATCTGCAATAAAAAAAAGATGTGTATGTCAGAAGTGAAACATAAGACACTTTTGCGAGCCCTATCCGTCTAAAACATCTGCTGTAATTATAGGTACACATGTTGATTGACAAATCATATTCAGTCAGAATAAATGTACTAATGTTAAAAATAGCTTAAAATTCTATTTAAATGACTAAACAACACATCAAACATCTCATTCAGTCTCAGTCATGTGTGCTGTAAAATATAGTTAAGACAATTAAAGCTGTACAATAAAAAAGCCCATCAACAAAAATAATGCTTCATGGATTTCAGATATTAAACCAAGACCTGAACATACAGTAATATAAAAAACTAAAGAAAATCCTCAATTATATACAAAATCATGAGGCAAAATGATATACAATTATAAGGCTTATGACATTTTTGTGGAGAAACTGCAAAGATGAACTTTATTCACGGAGAAAAATTTAGAAATTGTTTGTCAAGTCACTTGCAGATGATAATGTATCTATAAATTATTACACGCTAAAATAGACCTTTTCTTTTCAACCATACAGAAATAGGAAATATGAAAACCACCCCATATAATATGAAATGAATCATGATATGACAGAAATGTTAAAAGTGAATGGTATTTTGCAATAAAAAGCTGACTCAAAAACAAGATGGCAGTGTTAAAGAAACGTACGAGGAACAAACACATATTTATACACTTTCTTCATATATTATTTACCCTTAAAGAGTGCATAAGTTAAACATACACCTAAAATTTTGGTACATATTAGTACTTTTTGAAACCCCAGTTGCACATTTTGCAATTTCTTTCTTTTGTACGTCTGTCACAAATATGCTTCTAAATATGATTAAATGTGTGTAAATGCAGGGTATGTACTAATATTGTGAACAACAAACAAATGGGAAAGCAAAATAATAATAGACAATATAATTAGCATAATTTGTGGGTGCCTGTAAAATAGTGCAATCTCAAAAACATAAATACAAATAAACTCTAAAGAAAAGATTATTACGTGAATTTTGTCCCCAATAAAAACACACTGAAATACTGAGATAGAGGCAGATCTGAGGGAGAAAGCTGGATTTGTGTTCTCAGGAGTGTTCTTCATGTCAGATAGGGGCATGCTGTCACATTCTATGCTGATGTTCACTGATGGTGTAGTGAAGAGTTAATTACTGCATCCAGGGCGGGAGCTGGGAAGCGGCGTGGTGACGTCATGGCGGTGACATCATGCTCCGCCAATAGGAAGCGTGTGTTCGCTTTTCCTGATGCTGACAGCAGGAGATGAAGAGCAGCGGATGCTGAGGCTGAGGATGAGGATGAGAGAGGTTCGTTTTCTCTTCGTTTCGTAATTATGTAATTGACAGAAGTGGTCTAACTCATCACCCGCTGTAGCGCTATGATAGTATTCGCTGATCACCGTCAAATAACGGCTTGAGGTCAGGGTGACGTCACCTGCTCTTCAGTGTCGTGTGAATATAATCTAAATATAATCTGATTCTTGTGTAAACATGCCTTATGTTTTGAATTTATTGTACAGTTGTATGGTGCTTTTTATAGCAGAAACGGTTTGCTTTCGTAAATTATTTTTTCACTTTCATTTGACAAAAACTGTGTGTACAGGTTTTTAAAAACACTGACGTGTTTTATCATCATCTGCTCATATTTTGAGCTTTATTTGCCAGTTTATGTGCATTAAGTGTTATTTTAGTGTCATTTATATACAACTACAGTTATGTCGTTGTTTTCTTCATTTTTACTTCAAGTAATTTTTCATAATCAATTTGCTTAGAAAAAGAAAAATATTGCATTGTCGATTAGCGTAAAATTAGCATAAAATGTATTTATTAATTATTATTAGATATTATCATCAATAGGACATTGTGTCATTTACCTGTGTATTGTGTATGTTTATTATGTATATATAAAGACTCATGCAGGGAAAAAATTACATAAATACATATATTATTAATATATAAGTATACAAATATACAGTGCCTATAGAAAATCATCATACCCCTTTGAAATAATTACTTTATTTGTCATACAGCCTGAAATCAATCCCTTCTCCAGCTTTATTTACAAACTTGGTCTTACAACATCAAACCAATGGAAGAAAAAAAACACAACAGTTCTTCAATTGAATAATAATAATAATAATAAAAACTATAGTTTGGACTACAGTGTTGGAAAAGTCATCAGTGCCTTAACTTAATACTTAGTTAAGCCACCTTTTGCTTTAATTACAGCCAGCAGTCTTTTTGGATATGTCTGTAGCAGCTTTGCACACCTTGACGGGGAAATGTTTGCCCAGCAAGTTCAGTCAAGTTCTTCGGTGAGCGCCAATGGACTGCTCTCTTCAAACCCATCCACAGACTTGCAATAGGGTTTAGGTCAGGCACTCAATGACATTCACCTTCCTATCTTGGAGGTTGTTATGGCAATAAGCTTAGGGTCATTGTGGTGTTGGAAGGTGAATGACCTGCCCATCTTCAGTTGTCTAGCAGACGGACGCAAGAATTGTGATGTACCTGGCAGCATCCATTTTCTCTTCAATCCTGACCAGTCGCCCAGTTCCAGGTCACAGTAGGTGTGGTGTGTTTTGAGTGATGTGCCGTGTTTGCTTTTCGCCAAACAAAACGCTTGGAGTTCAGCCCAAAAAGGTCAATTTTGGTCTCATCAGACCGTAGCACCTTTTGCCAGAAAGTATCAGACTCTTCCAAATGAGTATTTGCTTAGCGCAAACGAGACAGGGTGTGACACTTTTTTAGGAAAGGCTTCTTTCGTGCCACCCTGACATACAGCCCAGCTTTGTGTGAAGCTTGGGAGATAGCCGTCACATGCACAGACTGACCAGACCCAGCCATAAAGTCTTGCAAGTCTTTCAAAGTTGCCTTTGGCCTCCTGGTAGCTTCTCTTAACAATGTGCTCCTGGCTCTGCCATTTAATGTGGACGGACGGTCCCTGTGCTGGTGGTGCCATGATGCTCTGAGACACTGCTTCTATAGGCACTGCAAATATAAAGTTTGTATTTACATAAATATAATAAATATACACAGTACATACGTATATGGATGCGATTAATCAATGAAATGTTTGACAGCAATAATAAATACAAATGTTTAGATCTCATGTGCTCTTTCTGATGTTTGAGTTGGTAGTGTGCAGTGATTAAGTAACTTGTCCCCAGTCTTTAAGAATGATCAGGAATGTATTTATTCATCAGTTGTGCAGTATTTGTGTAAAGCACTGTAAATACGTTTGTTAGGAGACGTAACAGCATGCTTCACCTTCATCAGAGAGCAGTATCTCACACCGTCTCTGTTCTTCAGTATATGTCAATAACTTTGGTTTTATTCAGGTTGGAGGCCCGTGAGAGAGCATGATCAGATGGAGTCACATGAGCCTGTTTTATGTGACAGATCTCAGGAGCAATCAGGTACATCGGACTGGAGATTCTGCCTGGATGTGAAATACCTGTGATGCACATCAGTCTGATTCTTCTGGAAGCTCAGAACAAAAATAGAAAACAGGTATTTCTCGGAGTTTGTTATTGTAAGCTTATACATGGCAGTTCTTGCATTTGAAGATGCAAAAAAAAAGTAGAAATAAATAAAAAGACAACAACACAATTGTGTTTTAGTCTGCAAGTGTCACGCTTCCTAACAGTACGTCCCTGACAGACATATGCTTGTGAGCAGCTGATGTTTTGTGTGTAATGTGGTGATGGTGTGTTTTGGCTGTGTGTGTTGCGCAGGTGGAGCTCTCTTCACGTGTGTATGAATGCAGGAGAGACGAGGGGCTGCTGGGAGGGTCTTTAATGACCAGAGATGTGCCACTTCACAAGTGTTTTCACGACTTCAGACCCTGTTCCTGTGGACACTTGTCCTTTCTCCCAGCTGACTGACAAACATGGCAAAGAAAGACTACCTGCTAGATGCAGCCCAACAGATTCGCATGGCACTGGACCGAGAAGTCAATGAAGACTACGAGGCAGCATTCAGCTACTATAAGAACGGAGTCGATCTGCTGCTCAACGGAGTTCAGGGTGAGTGAACACTGTACTGTTGCGTCTTCTGGACTCATGATTGCTGTTACGGGCCTAATAAAAATGTTATCAAAATATATATAAATTAGTATGAGCTTTAAACACTTTTGGCCACATGTACTCTGTAAAAAATAATTTGCTGATTTAAAGTGCAACCTTGTTGCCTTGATTCACTTCTATTTTGATTTAATTAAATCTTAGAAATCTTAGTTAGAAACAAATATTTGCTTCATACAAAAATCAACTATTTAATAGCATTTTTATTTAAAAATATAATAATAATAATAATAATAACAAGTAAAAACACATTTGTCACCTTGTGGTGAAGGAAGGAGTAGGAGAGGATACCATTTTTAATCCAAATTTAATAAAAAAAATGTTTGTTTAATTTGAAATGAAGATAAGCCCAATCATAACAGGTAGAAGACATGTAGAGACAATAAACGTACCGAACGACAATAAAAAACTGAACTGAAACACAAGGGCTATAAATACACATAGTCTGCTAAATGGGAAACTAAACAGGACACAGCTGTAGAGCAGCAGTGATGGTTAAGAACATGATTAGAAAGCAAGGCAGAACATCTAAATCATACCAGGAAACATTGTGTATCGAAGTAAACATTGCTTCGGGGGAGGGATTCGTTTGGAAGTGATCACTTTTAAATATGGATTTAATTCCCAAAACTTTATAGTGTGTGGTGAGCAGACTTTTACTCAGACTGTGAGTAATGTACATTTCCCTCATGTACATTGTGTCTATCCTTCCAGAGAACCAGGATGTGTAAAATGAGTGACAGAAAGTCAGCTGCTGTGGTTAAAACATCTCAAACATATTTAAAGAGCAGTACCAATATACATAGAGGTGCAATAATTTGAGGAAGTGTTTTAAAAACTCAACAACCCTTGGGAACAGGTGCAGTCCAGCCCAATGAGACCGTCTAACGGTGCTGGGATATATTTGTAGCAATTGCCAAACATACATTGTATATATTGTATAGGTCAAACTTGATTTTTGCTTTTATGTTAAAAATCATTAGTATATTAAGTAAAAATCGTGTTCTATGAAAATATTTTGTAAAGTCAAGTCACCTTTATTTATATAGTGCTTTTAACAACACAGATTGTGTCCAAGCAGTATCAGACTGGAGAATAGAGTATCAGTAATGTATTAAACACTCATTGTCCAGCTTAGTTCAGTTTAAACAGGATCTGTGGAATCAGCTATTGTGCTATCATGAGCTATCATGGTTTGGAAAAGGAAAACAAAAAGGCATCCCAGGAAGTCTAATCATTTTTTAATAATAGATCATTTCCATGAAACACAGATCTTCCATAGACCTACATTAGAAATATTTTATTCCAGTAGACTTTATGATTAAGTCAAGGAAGGATTTAGAGTCACAGATCTCCACACTAATGCAGGTTTTTGTGTCTTACAGTGGATCCAAATAAAGAGAGACGTGAAGCCGTGAAACGAAAGACCACTCAGTATCTGAAGAGAGCCGAGGAGATCTTCATCTCTTACCTTCAAGACAACATCTCTAAAGGATCCACTCATTTAGGAGTAGGTGACGTATGTGTGCAGATGATACAGTATATATAAATAGACAAAATAACAAGCTGCTCTAAAACTTGCATTGAAGTCTGAAATGAGCTGAATCGTTTTTAATGTTTGAACGTTTTGATCTTTCATCAGTTGGAAAAATCACTCTGAATGTGATATTGTTTGACTGTATTGTTATAGGGCTCTCAGAGTGTTCAAATTATACATAAAACCTTATAGTTATTATCCTTGGTGTAAACAGGTGCTTCTTTGCTGCAATGGCAGATATAACATACAGTGCAGGCTGTTTATTTTTCTCTAAATACATATTCTTTTGCTGGTCATTAGGGTTATAGTAGCTTGCGCTTTCGGTCGATAAGACATCTAAGTTCACCGGTGGAGAATCTGGCGATGTGCAAAGTGGTTGGAATCATTGATAAGGTATGTGTGAAACATCTGCTCCTCTCAGGCTCCTTGTGTTCGACAACTAGCCAGTCATTCCAGAAATTCAAGCAATAGATATTACAAAAGTATTTTATTCCTAAAATCTATATATCTGTCTTTAACAGGTGCTGACTGTTGAAAGTCTGATAAGCAAGGAGACATTTATCGTTAAGGTAGGTGTTTGAGACAGAAGTATTGTAGTGTATGGTCTGAACACACAGCTGTGTGAGTGCCTGCTGGACACAGGCCAGCTAACTGGAGGCAGCTTTGGGAATACACTTGTGTCTCCTGTTATTACTGCGTGGTCTGTTTGGATTGATCCTGTTAAAAGCTGCTGTGCCTGAATCTGAGTACAAACTCATCTCGGGTTACTGAAACCAGACACTTGAGATATTAAGATACAGCTTAAATAGATATCACAGAGGCGGGTGGACAAAACAAAAAAAAGACTACATTTTAAATCAGCTGAAACGAAAGGACATACAACATAGTACTATGATGGTACCATGATCAACAATGTAAACCAGAAATCACCTTATTTTCTGTAAAGAGACATTCTGAAACATCTTGCAGTTAACCTTTTGGAGCAGGAAAAACACTGCTAAAAAAGAAGAAAAAGCTTATCTTAATATTTCGGTGTTGTTTCGAGTAAATATATATTTATATATAAGTAAGATAAGCCTTTTTTGCAGTCTGAAACACATTTATGTTGCCTTAAAAAGTAGTTTGAAGAGGCAGCTCACTAGGTTTAAGAACAGACTAATTCTAGTGTGTTACCAAGAAAACTATGAACAATTCTGCTTACTGGACAGAGTTTACCAAAGTCGAGCTGGGAGAGTCGTGAGAGGTCGACCATCATTCCTCAGGGAGTGCCCTTCATGGTGAAGCTTCTGAAGTACTATGTCAGTGAAGACACTGTGTTCCTTCATCTAGAGCATGGTCAAGGTGAGTTCATTCAGGGGTTTTCTCTAACACTTTTACATTTTAGATTGTTCCAGAGCAAACGGTGATAAGTGATAATAGCAAGGAAAAATGCCCTAAGTAGACTCCGCGGGAGAAGCTAATCTTATGAAAATAATTTGAGAATTGTCATGGTTAAACAGACAGATTTTCAGTATTAACTTGAGGTGAAAGTATTTTTGTCTAAAATATCACCCAGAGAGCTATTCCAGAGTTTCTTATTCCTATATGATAAGATCCTACAACCTTTGTATGTTTCCCATCCCTGTGCACATTTTCAAACTCTTATTAATCAAAATGCCTGATTTAGCCCATTAGTAGAGACCTGAAATTAGTCAGTTAACAGAGACATCCAAAATGTGTACGGTTGTATACCTTCGGGAATAGGGTCATGAAGCTTTGGTCCAATGACAAAGCTTTGCGGCACTACGTTTTTAACCTGTGTGAGGTCAGATCATAGAGGGAGTGATCTGATAGGAAGGATCCAAATCACACTAAAGCCTGTTCACCAACATGAATATTATGTTCTACACCAGAGTAATTCAGTCCTGCTCCATGGAAAGACAAATATCCCGCAGAGTTTAGCTCTAGCTGTAATCAAACAGACCTAAAAAAGCTCATCGATGTCTTCAGGATTACTAGAATGCTACAGGGAGGTGAATTTGTCAAGATTGGAGATAAACCCTGCTGGAAAGCGGACCTTGAAGGCTAGAGTTGATAACCCCTGCTTTTAGGGGCATTAGCCCTACAGAAGAAGAATTGGACACATTAGGCTAAATGCAACTAAAGCTAAACCTCCAGGTCCAGATTGGAAGAACCCTGATCCACCCTGATATTCCCTAAAGTTGCCTTTGGCTTTTCTACAGGTGGAAGACTCTTTTCCAGACTTCACAGGGTCAGAAGTGAAGCAGTCAGGGAGCATCCAGAATGCTTCAGCCCCAACCAGCACAAGATCTATCTGAAGAACAGCTACACCCTTCCTGCTCTTCGCCAAGAGATTTACCTCAATGAGAATTATGAGAGAACCAAACGTCCTGTGAGTCCAGGCAGCTCACCAAAACATTGTCTTGAGAACTGCATAACCCATTCCTACTGTGAAGATTCAGGACGCCAGCAGGGAAGGTCTCTAGGTTCGTATGCAACAAGGACAGATAATGAGCTTCCTTCTGTTGGTCTACCCAATGGTCTCAAGTCTTTACCTCAGGATAATGTTCCTCTTCCTATTCACCCGTGTGTGATTGTGGACACTCGGGATCCTATTGATGTCACATCCGACCTTTTAGGAAATGATGTCCGCATTGAGCGCATTAACACTTACATAGATCTGAACCAAGCTTGGAATGCTTTGGAACCTGCTCAGGACTGTCTGAGTTTCACTGTACCAGGATCAAACTCGGACATTCTGGGATTCAGTATTGCATCTCAGATTACTCCAGCCTCTTTATTTGGTGAAAACGCACAACCAACCCTTTGCAGCACGGTTGATGTTCTTCCACAGAGAGTGCGGATAGTTCCCAACACATCACATTTACCTCCACGAAACCAAGCGCATGATGGATTTCTTCATGAACAAAGTGTCACTAACTGTAGACCCAATGGAAATGGACAAATTTCACCGTTTGTGGCTGAATTGAGCAAAGTCAGCTCTCATCGCACTCCATTTGAATGTACACCTAAAAAACAAGAAAGTATCTCTATAGACTTTACGAAGATGACTTCCAAGGTGAACACGGTTGACATGGCGAGGGAGGTTGGGAAGGAGGACATGGAGAACTGGCAGTTCTTCAACTCTTCATTTAAACAACCACAAGTTGGCATGATTTCCTGTCCATCAGCACCTGCCACAAACAGCTCCTGTTGGAGCGAGACTGAACTAGAACAACAGGCGAAAGTGGATGGCTTGGACCATAACCCCCAAACGAAGAACATCAGTGCCAGATCGAGGTGGGGTCGACGGGGACTCCCTGAGGATGAGGTGCGACTGTGGGGGGCTCAGATTCTGTTGGCCTTGGAAAGTCTTCATGAGCAGGGCATTGTGTGCCAGGACCTCAACCCACGGAATATTCTACTCCGCAATAATGGTACGTCTTCTGTTGCAAGTCTTTGTCCTTAGTCAGGGCTCTTTAACTATAGTTCTGGAGGGCGACCATCCTGCAGAGCTTAGGTCCTGTCTGCTTCAGCACACCAGAAACAGCTTATCAGTTCAAGATTACTGAAAAGTTACTGGCAGGTGTGTTGGAAGCAGTAAGGAACTGAAATCTGCAGGAAACCAGACCAAGACTACACATTGGCAATGGGAACATTAATACTTAGCTCACCCAAAAATAAAAATGTTGTCATCGTTTACTCACCCTCAAGTAGTTCCAAACCTAAATGAATTGCTCTGCTGCATTTAAAGAAAGATACTTTGAAGACAGCTTGTAACCAGGCTGTTTTGGGTCACCATTGACTCCCATAGCATTTATATTCTTCTACAGAAGTCGGTGGTGACCGAAACAGCCTGGTTACAAACTTATATTCCTTTGTGTTCGGCAAAACAAAGAAATTCGATCAGATTTGGAACTATTTGAGGGTGAGTAAATGATGACAGAAACAAGCTCTTCATAGGTAGAATCTGTTATAGTAAAGGAAACGCTCATTAAAAATGTACTTCTGTCATTATTAATTCACCCATGTAAATGAGATGTTCACACTGATTCCATACTAATAAATTGTGAATTATATTTTAAAGACATGAAAAATGGTAAAAATGTCATGATTTGAAAAAAGCCAGCTTTACTATTAAAAATACTAGCCTCACATCATTGTTGCTAAACTGTATTAACTGGTGATTAATCAAATTTAAGTCTGTTCCTCACACATAGCATTATACGACTTCAGAAGACTTGACAGTTTATTTACTTTTATGAAATCTTTTGGGTTGCTTTACACCTCTCAGTTTCATTAATGGAAAATTGCAGCTTGAACATTCTGTGCAATATCTCTTTTTGTGTTTCACAAAAGAAAAAAACAAGTTTTTAGTTCAAACAATTGTTTAAACATATTGCACACAGGTGAGGCATGTCTTACATACTTTGGACAGTGGACAGAAGTTCAGCCTGAAATTAACCCCAAAGCGATGGAAGAGATGTACTGTGCACCAGGTGAAACATCACAGTACACAGCACTAGTACATAATTAACACGTTCTGTTCTCTTGAGATGTAATAAGAAGTTGTGTTTGTTTTACTGATTTGGAGCAGAAATTGGAGGCGTGTCAAAAATCACAGAGGCGTGTGATTGGTGGAGTCTTGGAGCTTTATTATATGAGCTTCTCACTGGCATGGTAAGCAGTTCTTTTCATTCCTTGTGTATGTTTGTAACATACAGTATTATAGCACTTCCCAAAAACCTAATACTTCAAAAATACACAAACATTGTTTTCATTTGTTCAACTGTGTTTGTCCTCAGCCTCTGTGGCAGTGCCACCCTACAGGTGTTCACCCTCACACTCCACTCCATATCCCAGAGTTCCTCAGCACTGCAGCCGCCTCACTTCTCACTGAGGTACCTGCTCTCTCAATGCAGACTCATACAGGATGCTCAGGGTTTGCGGGGCAGGACTCTGCTGGGATTGGTGGATTTTTTGAACTGTTTAGGAACCACTGTTTTTTGGTAACTGAATGGACTTGAATGCTGTATGCTGTCTGCATTTTTTTCTGCTGTAGCAACAACAGCAATAAGCAATGCAGGTGTTTCATAGTTGGATGTAAAAGTGAAGCATAGTAAATAATACTTCAGTTATAGCTATGTGTGTTTGTGTTCTGTTTTTGATTTTCCTAACTGATTGCTGGCGTTCTCCTGCAGCTGCTCCAGTTTGATGCGTGTTATCGTCTGGGATCAGGAGGCGGCGGCGTGAGCGACATCAAGTGTCATCCGTTCTTTAGCTCTGTCCCGTGGCTCACACTCAGCAGTTCAGTGACGCCGTAGTGCCTTCTGAAAGTATTTACCCCCTCCATTTGTTTCTGCCTCTACACCTCCAGATATTATAGATGAGTCCGAATGTCCTCTCTTAAAAAAGGAGCATATTTATTAAGGTTTTCCTTCCAAAATATTTTTACAATGTTGCATATCTACATGTTTATTTATGTCAGTAATCCCATCAGCTGGAAGGCTCGGTTTGGACTGGATTACTAATATTAATACCTTCATTAAAATCATGCATTGTTGCAAAATAAAAAGCAATATCACGTGACATCCATCTTCAGTGACAGCTGTCACTTTAAGGATCAGTTCACCCAAAAATGAAATTGACAGGCCATTCGAGATGAAGATGAGTTTACTTCCTCATCAGATTTGAAGAAATGTGTCTGCATCAGTGTCTCAGTAATGGATGTGAATGGGTGTATTTCATTTGACGGGCAGGAACAATGAATGCGAGTAAATCTTTTGTGAAGGTCTGAAGCGCAAGTCCCAAAGAGAAGGACGTCTCCAGAGGATTCACGGTTCAGAGCTGTACTTTTACCTCCATCTGGTGGCAGCAGGGGTCATTTCTCCACATCAGCAGATTCTACACAACACTGGCAGTGAAATCACACACGTCCTACAGAAATAGACCTGTATGAAGCTGCAGAGAGCAGACAGGTCGACCGGAGCACATCTGGACTCGCTGTACTGCAGAAGTGCAATATTACTGAACACCAAACATTCAGTCACGTGTTATGTCCTCTCCATTTCTCAATGTTTCTTATGTGATCACATTAAATAAACCACTCGTTTCTTACCAGTTTATTGTGCATTTTTCTGTGAAGCACATAAATGCATTATAGCTGTCAGAACAAATATATTAACATTCATGTCTGATCAGAAGCACAGAACCTTTTCTATTCATTTTATGACCTTTGAAGAGCATTAATAAATAAACCACTTGTTTGCGGAGTAGTAAAGCAGAGGAGGTTTATGGTTTCTAATCTTTCAGGCGTGAGAATAACAAACCAAATGACCTCAAAGCATCCTTAGCATGTGACCAAACTAGAAGCTCATGTCACCACATCCGGCCCTGAACATGAAGACATGGACGAGACCCTTGCACTGTAACTTACTTTCATATTCTCCAGAAGCCTTGCATGCGTGTTAAACACAACCACACACACACACACACACACACATTAACAGGTGCGCTGAAGAAGAAATTAACCTCATCTGAGCGGCAGTAATATGTGTGTCCAGTGTTGTTTCCGTGTGAATCTGAATGCATCAAGTCTTTCTAGCTCTTAATATTAACACAAGTTTTAAAAGTGTTTGGCAGGAATTATTGAATTCTTTGTGCTCTATAAGCAAATATGTGCATTTAGATTAAAACAAAAACGTGGAAGTTTAGTGTTTTATCTTTATTCTTTCTCATAAGAAATAACAGTGTCCGGTCCCTCTTTATCGGAGCTGAAGATGTTTGTAGTCTACATCTATCCCGTGTTATTTAATAACACTGAAAAGACCCCACCCACTAAAACTAAAACCACAAAGAAACATTTTCATTAAGTGTACCTGTAAATAAACATGAACTGAAATAAGCTTATTTTATTGCAGATAATTATAATTTTTCTTTAAAATTAATAACAATAAATAATTATATATATATATATATAAACAAAAAACTATAGTAGTATTAAAACAACTCAAGACAGATGGTTACACCTATTAGTTGTTTATTAACATGCCTATTTCTAGAATATTAGCCATTTATTATTGCTAATTAAGCACATATTAATGCCTGATTCTACATCCCTACTCCTACCCAATACCTAAATTAACTATTACCTCAATAACTATTCATAAGCAGCAACTCAAGAATTTATTGAGGGAAAGGTTATAGTTAATAAATTAAGAAGTTTTACCGTTTCGTTATATTGTTTCATGTATTTCAGGCATGATTTTTCATTGCAAACAATTGAGAATTGGTATTTGTTTCAATCATTTAGCATTAAAATCCCTATTATCCCAGTGCATTCTGGGAGTGAATTCAGCTGCAGACTCTCACACATCAGTGAAGAGGACTAACTGAACAGAGAGACACCAGAGAGCGGAAACATTGGATTGATTTTATTGTTTAAAATCTCGTAGTTTAGTTTTATTTTTTTTACAGGCAGACAGGATCTGACGGTCTGGAGTTGTGTGAAAGCGTTGAGGTGTACAAAAACAAAAACAAACACCTTCGACTCACGGGAACATAGTGTTTTTGCTCCGCTGCTCCGATCGCTTTACACCCAGAGATTAAATATATCATATACTGTATATTACTAGAATTTCTTAATTTAGAAACAAATAATTGCACAGGGCATGTTTTGTACATACAATGACAGGACTGCTTTCCTCCGTAATACAGTGAAAACCCAGCAGACATATACATGGTAAAACAACTCAACATGAAGCTAATCGATGCAAATCCTGATGCCTCTGTCCCTAGTGTGCAGAATGGGGGAATTGTGGGTCATAACCATCCTGCGTGAGATGAACCTGTTCGGTGGGCATTCACATGTCCAACAGCAGCACCCGAGGGTCCTCCACCACTGATTTGATCTTTCTGAGGAAGGTCACGGCCTCTCTGCCGTCGATCAAGCGGTGGTCGTACGTCAGAGCCACGTACATCATGGGCCGGACCTCCACCTGAACACACACACAATCAGATACAAGACTGCAAACTTAGGCTGTAATAAAGCAAACTACAATCAATAGCTGTAAATGAAAAATGTAATTTCCTTGAAAGAGGGAAACTGAGACGTTCATGGGATCTTTGGAGAAAAAGCCAATAGGAATTGGCCATTGGTATTTGCATGTCTGACCACTCCCTCGTACAAACGGGTATATAAGATGGCGGTGAGGAAACCACCATTAGGTTTTTGCTGAGGAGCCAATCGCAACCGACTCCCAGCACAGACTGAGCTTGTGGCAAGAAGGAAGTAACAGAACACAAGAGGCGTTCCCTTTCAGTCAATCACCATGACGTTACATCATTGAATGATGACATGGGGTCCCTGTGGACAACCTGGACTGCATCACGTGACAGGTCCAAATGCTGTTACTGAAACTATTGTGTCAGGAACTCGTACATAACCATCCCAATGCCCTGAGGGCCAGAGAGTGGGTCCCTGGGTGCCTGGATTTCCAGGAGCAGGAGTTGGGGGCAGAGCACACAGGGTCCTGTGTGGAAGAGAACTTACTACAGTAAGAGGAGCACGGGCGGGAAGAAACCGTGGGACAAGATGCCAGATCCGAAGAGGGGGAAGAATGCTCTCTATTGGACACAGTTCAAGCTTACTCTGCTAAAATTAAACTGTGGGGCGCAGAGGAGCAAGTAGTAACCGGCCGGAAACATCCTCTTCAAGGAGGTGAGCGTGACCAGGAGCAAAGTTTTTAAAGACAAAACTTCAGCCCGACTGGGTCGAGTCGCTCGAAAGTAGCTCTCCATAGTCCGGTCAGGGCGACAGAAAGGTCCCAGGAAGGAATAAGATGCGTTCTGGTTGGATTCAACCTTCTCGCACCTCCAAGAAACCTGTTGATCAGGTGGTGCCTTCTCAGAGAAATCCCATCAACTGCATCATGATATTCTGCGATAGCAAAAGTAAAAGGGGACAGTCTCCGTTCCAACCTTTCCTGAACAAAGAACACCAGTCAGCAAACAGACCCCACTTCAGGGCATAGGCTTGCTTCATGGAGGGGAAGGCCAGAGAGGTCTACTGAGTCCTGCCCAGAAGCCAGACATGCAGGTTACATAGACCGGGACACAGGTGCCAGATTGTGCCCTTTTATCCCCTGAGAAAGGAGGTCCCTCCTCAGGAGAATTTGCAAGGGAGGGGCTGTTGACAGAAGCATAGAGTCTGAGAACCAGAATAGGGTGGACCAGTGTGGCACAACCAACAAAATAATGCCATGCAATTAGGCCCGACGGGCCCCGACTTTTTTACGCAACTCGGGCTGGGCTTCAGGCCAATTTTGATGTCATATTTCAGACGCGGGTCTGGCCCGTTCTAAGCTTCTCCTTATTTTTATATTTTAGACATCCGCCAATTAATGATTAAAAGATTGTCATGCGACGCCGGTGAAAACAACGCGAGACCGCGCTCCGCAGCTAAAAGATTTATTGTCCCACCGCAGAGAGAGAGCAGCCGTCAGCCCAGCGCAGATGAAGAGTTCTGCGTTCAGATCCACGCAATAATCTTGCTGCAATGTCCCAGCAAAGGTGATTATGGTGTCGAGGGAAAACAATAGGAAGATATTTGAATGATTTACTCATGAACAAGTGTTTTCTGAGTCACAGATAAATTTCCTGATCCTCCATCTCTGCATAGACGCGCCTTTAAAGAGAAGTCATCTTTCCCAATTATTTAATTTAATGAATGAGTTCTTGTTTTCGATATTTATTTCGTTAATCGGTAATTTAATGCTTTCTGTAGATATATTTTTCATGTCTTTTTCGCTCGGTTTCGGTTGTTTTGTGAAACGCTCCTCTGTTCAAGACGAGAAGGCATAACGCGCTTGTTTTATGAAATCACGTTTACTGTCAGTGCACACAAATAAAAGTAGACCCTTTACAGTTCTGAATGACGTACTACTCCTACCTTTACCAGAGAAAATTAAGGCGAAGGCTATAAAATTCTCAAAACGTCCACAAGATGGCGGCGTTTATCGGGGAACCCGATATTACAAAACCGATAACTGATTATGGTAAAATGCTCAAATATCGGGGAAAATATCGGGAAATCGATGTATCGGTCGATCTCTACTTATTAATCCTTTAAATCAGGTGATTTTAGTGTTCTTTCATCTGGCTGGACTGGACACAGCTTTAAAAAAAAGTCAGGTGGTGCAACCATGATTTATCTTAAAATTAATTTCCTTTACAAGCATAATATTGACACACAGAACATGCTAATATGAATGTGCGCACACAATATTGTTATTGTTTAAATAACTGAAACAGATTATCTTGGTATTTGCTGGCGATCCTTGACAAGTCCTGGACTCGTATTACCAGCGAGTGTATTCTGCACACACACCTGCAGCGGGACCGTGGCTCTGTTGGTGTGAAGGTGAGCGAGGGTCAGCAGGTCCACTAATATACGCACTCCGTTAGAGTCCATGATCTCCTTCACATTTTTCTGTTTAAACAGGAAGAGCAATATCATCAGTGTTTCCAGGACACACAGGACTTTATTAGCCTGATGTTACTGACCTTGTTGAGGATGAGTCTGTTGAGGAAGAGGATGAGCCTGTCTCTCTCCAGCTTGTCTGTACACTGCAGATATAAAACATGAGATTACAGCACACTGCCTCTAGCGATCAGAGATCGAGTGATCTGGTGCAGGACACTGACCCGGTCCAGCATGCCCACGATGTACTTGGTGTCGGTGAAGGGTCCGATCTCCTCGCAGCACTTCCCGTAGACGATGGCCAGCGCTTGCAGACACAGACACTTCATGGCCACTTTAGGAGTCAGCAGGAAGCGATGGTAGAGCTCGTTAAAGAACTCGTACCTGCAGAGAGACGGAGGGGTGATCAGGACACCAGAGGAGACGAGCCTCGCTCAGAGCCTGTGCTAGAACCTACGATCTCTTGATGGCCCCAGACTCCTCGCTCTCGTCTTCCTCCAGCAGCAAGCGCAGGTAATAATCCCCGATCTTGATCTCATCAGAGAGGCATTCGTACTTCACCTGAACACAACACACACCTGCATGAGCTTCTCAATCATTCACGGCTGCATGCTAGTTCAGCAGGACGACACTAAACAAACAATGGTTTACTCTTGAAATAAATTCATATACACCACTATATTAACAACAGAACACAATCTTAAAATCCATTAGTATTTATTTTAAACGTCTGCATCATACAACAGAGCTGCATGATGATCATCTGTATGTAAAGCACACCTGGTCAGTAAAGGAGTAATCAGGTGTGAGATCCACATCGAAGAGCAAACTGTTCAGTAATGACTGTTCATACATGCGTACCGAACCAAAAGACTCGTACTGTACATTTTTGGCATGAATGTGTGCTCCTAATTATTATTAACCACCAGTACTATATTCAAACTTCAATTGAGATGCTATCCCAACAGAAGTGACACCAGACTGATTTCCACTCGATGTTGCATAAAAATGCATTACTCTAATAGAGCGGAGATGTTACGTCCTAGCGCTGTGGCAGTGAGGTTGTGTTCAGACGGGTCACTGATGTACCTCGAACTCTTGGTGGTTCCAGGAGATGATGTTAGCGCTGCCCAGCTCTCGGTCCACTCCGAAGGAACGCATCTCTGACTCCAGAGCGTCCCGCAGCTCCTCACGCGTCTTCAGGTTCCAGATCAGGTTAGAGCAAGCGTGATCCAGCTGGAACCTGCACACACACACACAGCAGTGTAACTCACACTCTCACACACTCACACGTGTCTGGTTTGCTATCCTTGTGGGGACTCTTCATAGGTGTAATGGTGTTTCTACTGTACAGACTGTATGTGGTATTGTCCTACACTGACCCTACACCTAAACCTACCCCTTACAGGAAACACACACACTTCTACATTCTCAAACACTTCATTCTGTGTGAATTATAAGCTTGTTTCCTCAAGGAGACCTAACTAATGTCCCACAAGGTCAAAATTTATTAGTATTCCTATCTTTGTGGGGACAATTGGTCCCTATAACATAATAAATACCCGACACACACACACACATACACACACACTCTCTCTCTCTATCTCACACACACACACACACACACTGTCACACATACACAGACACACACACTCTCTATCTCACACACACACACACACACACACACACTGTCACACATACACAGACACACTCTCTCTCACACACACACACACACACACACACACACGCACCCACACACACACACACACACACACTGAGAACACACACACACACACACACTGTCACACATACACACACACTCTCTCTCTCTATCTCACACACACACACACACACACACTGTCACACACACACAGACACACTCTCTCTCTATCTCACACACACACACACACACACACGTGATGGAAGCAGATTCTAACCATATTTGAAACTTCTGAATGCATCCGCATCCATGTGATTGTGATTGTGAGGGAGGGAAAGCATCCTGGGCATGAAGATTTCCACAGAGGGATTCTGGGAAAGACTGAGAAAAGAGAAGAGTATAGAGTTTGAGAAACACAGTGGTACAGAGCCGGCCAGGTCGGTGTTTTAATGCCCATTGGCTATTTTTGGGGCAAGAAATAAGTTAAAATAGTACTAAATAGTTAGTTCAGCCCAAAATGAGAATTCTGTCAGTAATTACTCACCCTTATGACGTTCCAAACCCATAACTCCTTCATCTTCAGAACACTGATGTCACATGGACTGTTTTACCATGTTTTTACTGTGTTTCTGGAGCACAGATAAAGGCTTCGTGAGTAAAGTCAGTCGTGGAAGAGCTGATAATAAAAACCATCCTAATGAAAGCAGGAGTCAACAAAGTGAGGTTCTCTCCGAACACCTTCAGTCTGTGGAGATCATACACATCCCTCCGTCGTTCAGAAACACACTGAAGAGCTGCTTTAAAAACCATTCACTTGTACTTCTAAAGTGATGCTTATAATAAAAGAATAGTTCACCCAAAAACTAAAGAAATCAGCTGTAAAGGTTTATTTTTCATCAGATCTGGAGGAATCTAGCATTCCATCACGGGATCCACAGCAGATGTTTTTGGTTGAAAATTACTTATAAATTAATGCATTGCAGTATTGCACCTCTATAAAAAACAACTGATAGTGTTACTTCAATACTTTTTATGGAAGTATTGCATGACATTAGTTTTGCATTACTTTTGTCACCTGAGATGGACTTGCTTTTATCTGAATAACAAGAAAACACAGTTTATTACTGTATATTATATTACAGTAGGTTATGTTTTACACTATATATTTATATTTTAGGGGTGTAACGGTTCACAATAATCATGGTTCGGTTCGATATGATACAGTAGTGTCACGGTTCGGTATGTTTTCGTTACGGCAAAAATCCAACAAACCCCCCCCCAGCGAATAAAGAATTGTTTTGGAAAAGTCAGTCTTGGATGGTATTTATCTAGGTTCACATGCAGCACGTTTTGCACGCGCAAGCTCTTTATTTTCAACAGAGCCGCGCAGTTTAAAATCCAAAGCTGAAATGATTTTGTAACTGACAGCGCTGTCATGGTTGCCTAGTAACAGCAGACGCGCGAGCACCGAAGCGCTTTGAGATCGGCGGAGGAAGCGACGCGCCTCACGTTTTCTGCTCGTTTTTAGACGCTTCGTGGACGTACCCTTATGTTACATGTAATGCAAAAGTATCGTTAACGCCAATAAAAGATTATTTTAGTGTGTTAGGGCAGAGAGATGCAGCTCTGGTTAAACAGCTGGATGCTGGGTTGAAACGTTACCTGAATGCCGCGGGGATGGTTTGTAATGTGTGTGTTTCTGGTTCTTGTCTGTTTGGGGGCAGGAGGAGCAGACGCGGGTTTCCTGCCCCGTCATTTCTGAAAACATTATATTTTACACACTTTATTCCTTCTTTTTTTTTTATCTGAATGTTGGTTCGTATGGGTACTGAACCGAAAGCCTTGTACCGAACGGTTCGATACGATTACGCATCTCGTTACACCCCTAATATATATATATATAAAACGTTTTCGTAACTTTTGCTTTTCTAACAGTGCAGGAGAGTCCTCAGTCATTTCACAGAGAGTAAAGGAGCTGGTGTTACTTGGTAGTAAAAATAACCCAGTAAAAAAATGTTAAGTAACCTGTTACTTTACTAGTTACTTGACAAAGTAATCTGATTGTGTAACTCACATTGCTTGTAATGCAGAACACTGATGAAGGATTTGTTTCTTAAAAACACATCTTCGGTCTTCTCCAGATGTTCACTGATGGACTGGGGGGGTGCTGTGGATTATTCTGATGTTTTTATCAGACTCTCATTCTGACGGCACCCATTCACTTCCATTACTGAGACACTGATCCAGATCTGATGAAGACACACACTCCTGAACCTGAATGAGCTGAGGACGAACACATTTTAGTTTTGGGTGAACTAGTTCTTTAGTTTAGTCTGTTTGAGGCGTTTCTCAGCGTTCGTAGGCATCAGGGTGTCATGGACGAGTTTAAAGGTTAGAATCATCAACTGCATTCAGAAAGAAGGGACGGGATAAACAGTGTTTCAAACCTCTCTCTCTCTCTTTCGTTTGTATTTTTATTGGAGATTTGGCACAATCATGTTACAAAAGAGAGAAAAAGAGTTTGATCCTGAATCTTTGTATTTCTCATCTGAACACTGTGTATAAATCAATATAATATGTTTATATTACATTAATTTACATGGTGAGTCAAATATCAGATTTCATAAGCAAAACAAGTTACAATGTGTACAAAATATCTATAAAAACAACCACATGCCATCCACAAACAGGCAAAACAACTCTCAGATATTAAAAACAGGTTATGTACATTTCCAAATGTCTCGTCTTTTTTTTCAAATCTGTCCAAATCTGTTCAGATAACTTTGCAGCCCCCCCCACACACACACACACACACACACACACACACTCTCTCTCTTTTACAAACACACATACAATTTGCTTTCAAAAACAATATCTATATTCTCTTTCTTACACACCCTAAAGGACATGCACACACACACACACCCCAAAAACAGTACATATACTCTCTCCTACAAGCTCTCTTTCACACACACGCACACACATATTTGGTTTGCTATCCTTGTGGGGTAAGGTGTAATGAGATGTAATGGTGTTTCTACTGTACAGACTGTATGTGGTATTGTCCTACACTGACCCTACACCTAAACCTACCCCTTACAGGAAACACTACACATACTTTTAGATTTTTAAAACACTACATTCTTAATGTTTAATAAGCTTGTTTTCTCACGAGTACCTAAAAAATTTCATCACAAGGTCAGAATTTACTGGTATTCCTACAGTATCTTTGTGGGGACAATTGGTCCCCATAATGTGATAAATACCAGGTGCACACATACACGCGCGCTCTTATTGCTTTAAACAATTAAGCCTCACTGATCTGTATCTCTGACACACAATAGTGTTTACATGGACAGAGGAAATGTGTCTCAAACACAAGTGTGTGAGTTATGAAGAGAAGTTTGTTTATTGCACATGAAGTGTGTGTGTGCATGTGTGTTTGATGTAAGTCTCTTTCTCTCTTGTCCTCTTCATAACCCTCTGTCCGCTGGTCAGATCATTTACAAAGATGAAAAGTGATTATCCATAAAGCACACACACACACACGCACACTAGAGAGAGTCATTTTTTTGCTGCTTTGTTGTTGGATTTGTGTAAAGAGGGACAATACAGGCTACTTCTGATTCAAACAATCGCTGTGATTCTGTCCTGCTGACAATCATCTACTGACTAGCATCATACTGACAACATTCATATACTCTGTTTTTGTGTGTTTTCGTGAAACCGTTTGTAATCACAGGTTGGTCTGTTTTTTACATGTGGACTAGGGCTAGTTCTCACAAGCTCTAAAAGGCCAAAGTCAAGTCAAGTCAAGTCACTTTTATTTCTATAACGCTTTTAACAATACAGATTGTAGCAAAGCACTGAACATTATCAAATGGAACAACAGAGTAATGGTAATGTATTATGACGAGAGTTCAACTTTATTTATCAAATGCAGAGACGGTCTCTGTAGTCAAGATTACGGAAATCACTGGAAATCAGGTGTCCCCAACTAAGCAAGCCAGAGGAGAACCAAAACCCCATCCATGAGAGAATGG
>JAUCMT010000036.1:16803894-16815868 GCA_032357475.1 Enteromius thamalakanensis
CTCAAAGTGGAAGGGGACAGTCTCCGTTCCTACCTTTCCTGAAGAAAGAACACCAGTCAGCAAACAGACCCAACTTCAGGGCATAGGCTTGCCTCGTGGAGGGGAAGACCAGAGAGGTCTACTGAGTCCTGCCCAGAAGCCAGACATGCAGGTTACCTAGACCGGGACACAGGTGCCAGATTGTGCCCTTTCATCCCCTGAGAAAGGAGGTCCCTCCTCAGGAGAATTTTCCAGGGAGGGGCTGTTGACAGAAGCATTGAGTCTAAGAACCAGAATAGGGTGGACCAGTGTGGCACAACCAACAAAACCTGCTCCTGCTCCTCACTGATCTAACACAGGGTTTGATCTTGCACTCGGTCAGGGAATAAAACAACTAGCAGTGGGACGATTCCCAAACTGACTCCAAATCAGCTGGATTGTCCCAGGATGGAGGATTTCATTCTCCAGGAAAGGTGAGCTGTCATGGGAGCGCATCGGCTGCACAATTCAGGACCCCAAGAATTTGAATAGCTAGCCGTGATTTAAACTGCAATGACTCCAGAGGAGCAAGCTGCGACAGGCGACGGGAGCGAACACTCTCCTGATTGCGCTCGCAATGAGGCCATGATCCATCTGAGAACTGAGGCACAAACACAAGAGACGGGGCTCGTGGTCGTTGTCCGGAGTAAGGAAACTACCGCACCCAGAAGCACACGGCCCAATACATATTACAATAATATTTAAAAGTTTGGGGTCAGTAATTTATTTATTTTTTTTTAACTTGAATTAAAACTTTTATTCAGCAAGGATGTGCTAAATGGAAAAAAGTGATAGTAAAGACTTGTTGGAAATTATATATGTTTTTAATAAATTACTTTTTATTTAAACAAACAAATAAAATAAAAAAAGATGCCAATTAGCAAAACACTGATAATAAAACAGTGTATTAGAATGATTTCTGAAGGATCACGTGACACTGAAGTAATGATGCTGAAAATGCAGCTGTGCATCACAGAAATAAATTGTGTTTCAAAATACAATTAAAATAGAAAAAGAATAGTAGAAATCACAATATTATCATAAAAAGTGCTATTCAAATAAATGTGAACTAAAGTGATCAAGTAAATAAAGCCTTGGATGGTATTTCTGGAAAAGTCAGCCTTGGATGGTATTTATTGTTTAATTAAAACTTAATAAAATGAGCCATTTCAAATCGTGAAAGCGGAGCGTCCCTTGTTTATAGACCGTTTCTTCCTGCGAGACAATCCGCGCGAGAGAGTCACCAAAGGCTTAGGGGTCGCTCACATGCAGTGCGTTTTGCGCGCGCAAGCTCTTTATTTTCAACAGAGCCGCGCAGTTTAAAATCCAAAGCAGAAATGATTTTGTAACTGACAGCACTTTCATTGTTGCCAAGAAACAGCAGACGCTACAGACGCGGGAGTGCGAAGTGCTTTGAAATGGGTGGAGGAAGCGACGTGTCTCATGTTTTCCACTCATTAAATGCCTTACGTTAACTGAATGCCACGGGGATCGTTTGTAATTTGTGTGTTTCTGGTTCCCTGTCCCGTCGTTTGTGCTGCCTTGTTGAGAGTAGCACTGAAAACATTATATTTTACACAGTTTGTTCCCTTTTTCCCGAACCAAAAGCCTCGTACCAAACGGTTCAATACGATACGATGTATCGTTACACCCATAATATATAGAGAGAGAGAGAGAAAAGGTCCACTATGGGTGGAGCTCAAGTTTTAGGACAGTTATCTCACCTCATCTCTGATTGGTAGCAGTTGCTTGTATTTTTTCCCCACATGAATTCAGCTGTTTAACATGATTGTTCAAAAAATAAGGCTTAGGGTAACCACTGATTAACAAAACGTCCCCATGGAGAGTGTTTACTTCCTGAGCTGACTGTTGACTCTACTGACGTAAGGCACAGATGACACAGAACCGTTCCCTCTTACCTTCCCAGCAATGGCCACGGGCCGGTCAAAGATGCCATGCATGCCCAGAATGGCTGACTGAGGCGGGTTGATGATGGGTGTACCAAACATGGATCCAAACACTCCTCCGTTACTGATGGTGAAGGTGCCCCCGTCCATGTCCTCCACAGCCAGCTCATTTTTACGAGCCTAACAGAAAAAAAAAATGGACAAGACTTGGGAAAAAACACCCAATAATCACATCCTTCTAGTTTGTTTGAAATTCTAGTCGTATAATACATCACACATTATGATCATTGTTGGGACTTTAGTGGATTACCTTTGTGCTTTGTATAAAAAAAGTGTCTGCTAAACGAAATAAAAGTAACGCTCTTAAAAATGTCATTAGAGTCATCAGAGGAGTAAACCGCAGCGTTTTTCAGAAATTACTCGGTTAGATTTTTTTCCCCTTCACTTGACATCAGTTTTACCAGTGATACCACCACTGTTTTTTCAGGTCATGTAACATATTTAGCTAAATAAAGATTTCTGGTTAGTTGCTCCATTAGCAGCCCAATACGCACGTCTTCAGAGAGCAGCTCTCACCTTCTCTCCCAGCTCATTAATGGTCTTCTCAATGTCTGCGAAGTTCATTCCCTCCACTCCTCTGATCACTGGAACCACGAGACCCTGAGAGACGAGGAGGACGAGGTCAACACTCATAGAACAATACATTCCTGAATTTGAAGCATCGTTACCCCAGCTGTCAAAACTTTGACTCATCAAGTTCATCAAACGTGACAGTAACAACTTTTATAATGTTGCAAAAGCTGTGCTGTTCTTTTGAACTTTCTATTCATTTAAGATTTAAAAAAAATGAACTGCATCACTTGTATATATGTGTAATGTATTTCTGTGATGTTCAGCATCATTACTCCAGTCTTCAGAAATCAGTCTCATACACTGATTTACTGCTCAACAAACAGTTCTGATCAGTATCAGTGTTGAAAACAGTTGTGCTGCACAATATTTATTTGTATAAAACACATTTTATTTTTCATGATTCACAGATGAATAAAGTTCAAAAGATGAAATGGAAATCTTTATTAATAGACATCCTGTTTGATCAGTTAAATGAGGAAAGAAAGATTTAAGTTCTTCTTTAGAGGCATACATGTGTAGGATTTACCTTTGGTGTCGCGACGGCCACACTGATATCCACATAATCCCGATACACTATCTCTTTGGTTGTGTCATCAATGACTGCACAGATTAAAAAACAGCAGTTCATTTCTTTCAATATATATATATTTCACCTTTTATGACTTTATATCTTGAACTGCAGTTCCAAATTACACCGTGAAACAGCTCAAATTTTTCACACACACACACACACACACACGCACACACACACACATATATATATATATATATACACACACACACACTGTATATAAGATCTGTTAAGTGATTAAAATATTTTTATCTAATTAATTACCTGATGTTTTAATAATGTAGTTTATTAGTTTCTATTACTACTATGGATATATGCAATTATGAAATTAATCTTAAATAATAAACCAAAGCTGGCATTAAGCAGATTTGAAGCAGATCATCACCATTTCGACCGATCGGTGTGTAACAAAGCACTGCAACATTCACTCAATCAATTCAAAACCTGCAATAAGAAACGAAATGCCACTGTGTGTGGCTTGAAGACACAGTTCTGTCTTTTCTTTATTTTTCATTTAATTTTGTTTGAAGAATTGTGCAAAACAGACAACACAATATTAACTGTTGTATAAGATCAGTATCACGTTCACTCTCGTGTGATACTGCTTAACTATATGAGACAGAACTCGAATGAGGCATTTTTGTCCCATATCTCATTCTAGCTACATTCTTTAGACCCCATCATGCATTGAGTTCTAATAAATATATAGGAGTATTTAAGTTTAAATACTTTAAAGGAACACAGACTTTTAGGAACAGGAAGACAAGATGGGACAACAGTTTATATTAATATTTTCATTTTTTATTTTCTTGTCTTGTTTTTTATGTAAAAGTTTTGTAATTTTTGTCTTTATATTTATTTTTGTTAGCTTTAGTTATTTTAGGCAACTAGTCCAAATAAAGTTTAAGTTTTGAGAATTGATTATGCTTACCATTAAATCTAAAAGCACAAAAACTTTTTTTTAGCCAACTACAACCCTAATGGTGACAGCCAGCCTCAGTCTATTTTGGCATTCGGTCAGACACGATGGCTTCAGCAGCAGGTACATGCCGGTATACGACGAAGAACATGAAACTCTGAGCAAATATAGACACACATTGGCCTGATGAAACCGTGTTAAACGTGCCTTTCTATGTAGGCCAAGCCAATGAGGTTTGGAAGGAAAGAGAGGAGGGGGGAAACAGAAAGGTAATCTGTAGAATGTGTTCTTTAGACTCGAACAGACGACCACATAACCACACACGCTTACCAGCGGCTTAATCTGAAGTGGTGAAGTGCTGAGCCTGAACTAGCAAGGCTTGAGTGTGTGTGTGTGTGTGTGTGAACGTACCAGCGTTAACGGCAGGCTGGTCTGTCAGAGCGTAGGCAGCCGCTTTCACAAACGCAGACATGAAGCCCAGTTTGATGCCATGTTTCTTCAGGAAAGCGTCTTTATACTGTATCCTCATCTCTGTGATGTTGCTGTTGCAGAGGAACACAGAAAAAAGACAAGACAACAGTGAGCTAGCATTACAAACACTGCTTCTCATGTCCTTCTTCTAGAAAATTTAAAGCAGATTTTCAGTAAATGTTCAAGCTGCTCTTTACTTTCCAATGAAAGCGTATGGTGCTGATGGCAGAACATGTGACTGTCTCTGTAATCATACAGAAGACCTACAGTAGTGTATTTATTATGGTTATTACACAATTAAGTGGAATAATGCTGATTTAGTTTGCTTTGACTCGTTGAACGGAAACGGTGCTTCATACGCAATGTTTTATGCGCTATTCGAGTTCTCTCTCGTAAGTTAAATTCACATCTTTGGCTGGAAACATAGCTAATGATTTGCAACAAGCTTGAGCGGTACATGGCATTTGAGGTGAGTCTCCTTACTGAAACTCCAGAGGAGGATGTTGTGGACAACAGTCTGGCCAGGTTTTGAGTGAAAAGGGCCGAGACTGTAATGCTTTATTTTCCTGTCTCTAACACCGTTTAGCCTCTCCGGTTTCTCCGCTAACGGAATTAGGACCGTCCCAAGACACGCGCTCTCAGAGAAAGGAGAGAAGACGCGATAAAAATCTTCACTTTCCAGAGCCTTCAAATCTTATTGGCCTGTCATAATAGCCCATAACGTTCCGGGCGTCTCGCACGCTCCCTCCGAAGGCGCGTCTCAGGGGACGCCTGGGCAGATGCTCGCGGGCCGCAGACGAGCGCGCTCCTTCGACTCCAGACCGACAGAGTCTTCCTCCATCCCATCAATGCCAACGAGATTAGCGGCAGAACACGAACCCCGAGCAGCTGAAAGCTAATACGGCCATTTGCGCTGGGGAGAAATCCTCAAAGTGTCCTCTTCAGGGGTTAGCGAGGGAGGTTGTGGACATTAACGTTTCCTTGTAAATTAATAAAGCCCATTTTGCCCTTCTTATCTTTGTTTTGACCAACATTAGGACCAAATATTTACATTCCATGCTTTAAGTGGAGATTGGGTTTCAGAAATCTCTTCCTGTAGGCCAGATTCCAATCTATAACCATTTGGATGGGCATTGCGGAGCTTCTAATCAGGTTTGGCCAATAAGCAAAATTTTCACAGGGCCGTCGACAGACCTTCCTATGTGTCAGTGCTCTTTACCGCACGTTTACAGGCAGGTTTGGGCACACTTTACAAGCTTACAAGTCTGCACAATGCACAAGTATAAAGCATGGATATGTATAAAGTATGGTAAGATTTGGCTTAAAATTTGCGATTAATTTAAACCAAAAAAAAAGCAAAAAAAAAGCGAGCTGTACTCTTATTTTTGAGAAAGTGACTAGTAATTTGTGACCAATATTTGGTAACCCTTTATTCTGATAGTCCACTTTAGACAATCTACTAACAGTAAGTAACTTGTCAACTACATGTCAACTAGCAGTCATTAGAGTACTAGTAGACTGTCTGCTTAACATCCCTTTATTTTGATGAGTCCACAACATACTACATACCAAAACTTACTCTACTAACCCTAAACCTACCCTAACAGTGTACTCTAATTCACAACTACATGTGTAGTAACTCTCAATGAGAATTAGTTGAGAATTAGCCGAGGCGAGTCCTGAGTCACATAGAGTACAGATGAACATGGCTGTCTGTCTGAATCAAAGAAATAAAAAGCAAACTATTTTTGTCATACCGAATGGCATAGAATCATATTTTACCATTGAATCGCATTACGCTGAATTGAATTGAAATAAGAGTTCACTGCATCATAATAGGTGTCACTTGAATTAATTCCCATTTTGACGAAAGAAGATGTTTCTTTATAGAAGATCCTAGACAAAACGTCATTAAACATTATTTGAAGCACGCCTGACATCTAATAATTGCAATAAGCTTTTTGTATACTCGCACAATCCGATCACATCCTCCTCTTTACTACTACTTACAGCACCAAATAAATATTAATTAACATCAAGTGTTGGGCTTGTAAGGGTTATCTCATGTAATGAAGACTTGCAACCACAGAAAGACATCAATACAAGAGTTTGTGATCAATATCCCACAACATCACATTGTCATTTATCTCAAGAAAGACATTCAATGACCATGAAAAAAACTCTTTTGATAAATATATACATTATATTACATATTATATTTTTTATTAACCTGTTCATTAAAATGTTATGCATTTTTAAATAAGTCTTTTATGATATCCACGGTTTAAATGTTAATATTTCAACAACTGGGTCAGAAAAAATTCAATAATCAAAAGTAAATACATTTTTATTATAAAAACTGCCTAATATGCTATTTAAATGTCCGTTTACAAATCAATTTAATATAGTAATGTACTACCATTTTTATAATTTGCAGCTTTATTTGATGCCCAATAATTTGATAGATATCGAAATGAATATATAAAATGAAACAAAATGTAGGCTAGGGAATTGAAATTAAATGGTGATATTTTTTGTGTGTCATGTTTGCCTCTTCACACTATACCCAGACTTTAATTTGTGTTATTTCAAAGTTAATCAGTTTTCTTCTCTGAGATGATACTAATAGTACAATTGAGGAGGTGAGCACCAACCTTTGATTTAAATTAATCATGCATTCAAAGCACATTTCAAACTTGCAGTGACTGTACTGTCTGTAGGAACAGGAACAAACCTCATGTCAACTTCATTGAAGGTTGTCAGCATGGCACAGGTGCTCTGCGCTTCCTTCAGCCGCTGAGCGATTCGCTGTCTCATGCGGTTCATCTTCACCTGCAACACAACCACAAAAGAGCTGAGCAAGAGAACGTGGGGCCTTGGCAAAATTTGTGCAGTTTGTAATATCAGTTCATGCAAATAGAGACTATTTCAATGTGTTTTTTAAAAGAAAACCTTGAAGAGCATGTGTTGTGTGATTAGGGGCACTGATTCAACAATTAGACATCATTCAAAATGTTCATCCAAATAGCAAAAAATATCCAAATGGCAATTCACACCATTTCTCATATGCATTTAAAAGCACAAGACGCCTTGATTACTTTTCACTACATTTGTATCGTTCTGGCATTAAACATATGGATCAAGTGGTGACAGGCTCTACTGATTTAAGAGGTGGGAAAAAACCTTTCAAGTCAGATCAGATCAAATGCAGAAATAGTGGGCCTCATTTACTAAACAAACGTATGAGGAAAAAAAATGATAGTATGGTCATTTCTACTTGAAACTTGGAATTTATCAATATGGAAGTGAGCGATGGTTACGATCAAACTCTCGGCTCGTGTATGTTTTTGCACGCAGCATTTAAATCCGCTGGAGAACTGTAACAGGATTCTGGAGGTTATTTTCTTGGTCTTCAACCAAAGTTTAATAGTGGATCGTTAGGATTGAAATGTTTTTTTTATTCAGGGCTTTAGTTTTATATGTGCGAAGAGCAGTGCAAGCAGTAGATTCAATCGTTGCATCATGCACGGAGAAAAACAGAAATAAAGTCTATAAAAGAATAAATAGGAGACAGCAAATATATAATAGGCTATAATACAGTTAACAGATTAACGCAAGAAAGCTGTGCAACAAATAGGCTACACTTGTTTTTGTGCATTTGATTTATTTTCTTTATTTGATTTAATCCACCTGATGCAAAGACGGCTCACAAAGATGACTGCCTGACATATTTCATGAATCACACGTGGACTCGTACACTGATTTGCGCTCGTTTCTTCATTAGATGGATAAATGAGGCCCACTGAGTACTATCACAGAGATGAAGATAACAATCAAGATAATATGTTGAGCCATGTTTCAGTCACACGTGAAACTAAAGCAGAAGCTTTTAATCTTTCTTAACTTGATGGCAGACGTTATGGCACATAAGTAACAAATAATCTACTTTAAGAGAAAATAATCAAATATATAGCTTCCTTAAATAGGTCTAACATTACCCAAGATCCTGATCATGTACAAAAACAGTACTGTTCTCATTCAACCTGATGTACTGTAAGGTGCTACTCAAGCCCGCCTGAAAGAAATACTCACTTAATGTGACTAAAAACACAAATTTCATTATGCTTTCAAATAAATTTAACTGATGAATCTTACGAATCCCCCGACAGACAGAAAGACCCCCAAAACGTCTGTATGAACAATCCATTATTAAATAATCTAACATGCTGCGGAAAAAGAGGTCATATACATGTGAAGAGCTTGCCTTGCAATATTACACTTAAATTAAAGCATTCACTTCAGCAAAATGCAGGAGTATATCTCAATATTCTTAAGATAATTCTCCTAATAACAGTTCTCTGTTTGAACATGCTTCTCGTGTATAAAATGTATCTGTACACATGATAGGCAGCAAAATCACAAGAAAAGGTTGAAATGTATTGGCAATCATCCATTATTTAAAGGTGCAGTAGGAGATCTGGGAAAGGCTAACTTTAGCCTGATAGCATTGAAATCGCACGTGCCTACTTAAGCCACGCCTCCTGAAGTCATGAACGCACACCGAAAAGACGAGCACAGGCAACATCATGAGTCATTCCCCGGGAGAACTCTGTATAGTACTTCATAATTCTACAATTCCACACATTCAGAAAGATTTAATTATACGTAGCACGTTTTCGGTAAAAGAAGCCCTTTCTTTTAGTGGATACAAGGCCACTTGACGTCGGTTTTTCAGCAAGGTCCGGTTGGTGATGTTTGCCTGACATCTGTACTCCATGAACGCATTGGCGGCGTATCTATCTGCGCGAACAGAATGTAAAAATCTAAAAATGGCGGTTGTTTAGTGTGACAGACTGAACGGTTCACAGGCATTTTCCAAATCAAAGTGAGGACTTGTTAGTGAGGACTTTGGAGTGAGCAGAGCACGTGCGTGCCATTATTTAGTCGTTTGGAATGCACTTGTGAAAAAGAGCGATGTCATTTCCTCATTATCTTCAGCTGGGATAACGAAGGTAGCATGGCAATAACATTTTTTTTTTACATTTATACATATTTTAGCCACATCTTTTTTATATTATCGTGACATTCCTATTACAACACATAAAACATAGAAACCCAGCATGTGCGTGTGTGTGTGTGTGTGTTGTCAGCACTCCACATTATTAAATCCATTTAATGAGCATGGCATGATACTTGTTTATTTTCCAAATAAAGGACTGGATATAGCTTAAAAAGGCATTATTTTGGGGATCTTACACACGCCTGCATTAAGGCCTTATAAATAAATTGTAACTAATCTGATTTTCCTGAAATTAAACTAATGCTGAAGTGACAGATCAACCTGAAACAATCATAATGCTCACTTTAAAGTGGGAAGGGTTAAATGCAGCAAGGGTTTCAGACTGGGGTATAAAATATTAGTAGTACATGTAAGCTGCTCTTACCCTGTGCTCTGATCGGGCGGCTTTGGCTCCAGCGTCAGCAGCAGCAGCAGGAGGAGCTGAAGTGGGTTTGATAGCAGAAACTACAGCACAGACACAGGACAAGAGAGTTTCAACCCGAAACGAAGTCAAACACAATGAAACACTGGGCTGATGGACAAATACAGAACCATTTTTTGCATTGTTTTCCCCACGATTTTCCTGATTTTATATGAATTAACAAGCCACCATGTGCTTCTTACTCTTTCGTATTGCTTTTCAGAAAAAAAATATATATATATTATTTAACGCTGAACATTTTTTTACAACAAAGCACACTTTAACTTAAATTTAATATGCTAGTAAAACAGCCCTCCTTGAGTTGAATCTGGCTTTTTTTTTTACAGTACAAATAAACGCAGCCTGGCTGAGCAGAGGAGGGTTATTTTAAACATTTGAAAATATTACACATCCCAATTTAAACGCTCTGTGTGAAAGTTATAGTAAATGTATTAATAGAGCTGATATGTTGTTGTTAATAAGTTTAACTATTATTATCATGATTATTGTCTTTATTTTATTTTGCAGAACAACAGTACAATTACAGTACTAATGAATGTTGATGTAGCTTTTATTTTGGCAAAAACCCCAGGAAGACATCAGTGCAGCTGACAGCAGATTTATGAACGATAATTATATTTATTCTAACTTATTCATTAACATGTAATATGTTTATTTTTTTAAACTAATCAGCTCTAACTCTTTTGACCATCTACAAATCTTAAATCTTAAAATAAAATGTGAGGAGTAACATGGCATCTTTCTGGGGAAGAAATGCAGCGACTGATTTATAGTTTATTTATCCACCTTTTTCTTGCCATAAAAATAGACATAGCCATTTGCAAATTTGCATTTGCAGTCACAACACACCAATCTCAGCCTCTACTGAACGCACAGCTTCTGTCATTATATTTTATCCTGTAAACAGGGATAACTCCTGACCTGGTTTGGACTGGATGGGCTGGGCTGGCACAGGTGGTACAGGGGGCATGGTGCTGGGGATGGGGCCTCCAGCAGAAGCAGGAGGAGCTGGAGGAGGAGGAGGAGCAGTCTCTGCTGCAGGAGGAGGTGCTGCTGTTGTCTTATCAGCTCCAGCTGAAACACAGTCAGAGATGAAACCACCGCAGCACAGCAACACTCATTTATAATAACAAAAACCACTTCCTAGCACGGAAAGACCAGACGTTTTATTTCTGGTTATGGTTATTAAGACGTCAGATATTTTAAATGGGGCTTCTCTTCAGCTAATAGCTTTAATAAGCTTTAATGTTTTGTATACAGTTGGAGTCGAAAGTTTATTCATACCCTCCAGAATCTGCAAAATAGTAATTATTTTACCAAAATAAGAGGTATCATACAAAATGCATGTTATTGTTAATTTAGTAATGTAGCTGAATAAAGTAAACTGTGATCTTAGTCCAACATACATTACAGCATTACATGTTGCATTATTTAGCCCTAATAAAGATTTCAAAAGGCAGTTTAGAACTCCATTGTCCTTGAATTTAATTTGATTCAGTTTAAGTTTATTCACATAGAGCTTTTTACATTCCAAAGCAGTTTTACATGAGATTTATGCTTCAATGTTACACACGGGAAGTATTTTGCTATTGGTTTAGTTAAAGCATCATCTATATGGCAGTACTATAATGGTTACATCATGTATATGTTAGGAAGTGACTTCAGCTTAGGATTGTAATTATTACAATATTCAATGGGGCAAAAGATTATTCAGTCAGCCACCAATTGTGCAAGTACTTCCTCTTAAAAAGATGAGAGGCCTGTCATTTTCATCATATGTATACCACAACTATGAGAAAAAATAATCCTGAAAATCCCATTGAAGGATTTTTAATGAATGAATTGGTATATTCCTCTGTAAAATAAGTATTTGTTCACCTACAAACAAGCAATATTTCTGGCTCTCACAGACCTGTAACTTCTTCTTTAGTCAGCTCCTCTGTCCTCCACTCAT